>VYYI01000667.1:0-27503 GCA_021029175.1 Bilobella aurantiaca
AGTTAGCAGCAACAACTTTCCTACAGAAAACAACATATTGAACTTTTAGGGTATAAGGTAAGGCACGTCAAGATGTGATACTTGCCAAGTTGACTCTACAGAGAACACACATTTGTGAAATAAAAGAAACGACAAGTAAATTCGACATTAATTTTCGACATTGTGAGAAGCAATAGGGCAATCACGTCAATTGTTTAATATCTTAATAAATACCTCACATTAGAGAACCTCAAATAATCATCCTCGTATGTAAAACAATAGCTAAAAATATTTAAACCTGACTTAAATTTACCACAGCAAGTGTTGATTGGAATGACATTTATGTATTATATTGAAATATTTTTAAGTGTGGTTTGGCAGACCGCAATTGAAAGTATTAATTAATTTTTTTTGATATTCAAGAATAAATTAATGCTTTACCTACAGTACTCAACATTTTGAACCACTTTAACTAATGTAGATTCACGAAATTTCACATGAAATGGCCTTCGTGTGATTACATTTGTGCTACGAAGCTAGTTGCAAGAAGTTTTATGGTAATAATGAAATGTAAACTAAATAATTTATTGCACTATTTTGCTCCTAGTTAATATTGGCGGTTTAGCATCAAGTTCCAGATAAAATTTTCCTCCTTTTATTCAAAGGTCAAAGCTTGAAATTCTTATCCCATGAGTTAGAGCTACCGCTGCAAAGTGACGATGTAAAATCTAAACGGTAACTTAATATGATTTTTGGACCATGACATGATCATGACTCTCAGGTGTCGTGATTTTTTTTAGCACTTTATTTGTGACCGATAATATAGGTAGGAGAAGTGATTTACTTTATTTATCCTTATTGCGTCCCAGTCCCTTGCTCCGTTCCTGCTGCCTGTTTATGTTTCCAGACATTTTACACTTTTTTTTATTGAGTATATTTATACTCGGGTCTTCAACCTTACGGTCATTGGCCGAGTTGCTTTAAATTGTCAATTTAAATAAAGTACAAAGCAGCACTTTGAGAGAGTGCTGCTACTCAAATTACTACATTTTTTTTGCCAATTCAAGTATTTACAACTAATAACAAAATTTACTTAATCTTGATTATATTGATTATTGGTTATCTTAAATCAATACCTCCTACAAATTATCTATTCAAAAGTAAAACACTTAAAGTAATCTTGCATTTGAAACTAAAACTCTTTAAGAACATCCTCATATAAATAACGCTAATTATCATCTTCCTTTTTTGAGCAATTTTGGCATTTTTTGGGTTAAAAACGACTCAGACAGTTTACATGAAAAAATCAAAAATCAATATCATTCTGAATTTGGCCTCATAATATCAAGTCTTCCGAAATCGTCTAACGTTAATCTTTTTGTAGGAGCGTCTTCTTTGAATATTGATTGGTAATTTGAGTATGCAAAATTTCAGACATGAGCTGAAAATGCAGATGCAGAGTCGTCTGTGATCTGGAGTTTCTCTATATGTAGTACGCGAGCTTAGAAGATCAGAATTAAAACTTTCATTGCAATTTTGAATTGAAAATTGTAGATTTTAAGAATTTGTTTATAAAACTTGTTTGTCATAATGCAACGTGTCGCCTCTGAAAAATGCTTTCTTTCCATTTTAGAATTAATTCTGGACACAATTTCCTTGCACAGCCTCCTGCCCTTCACTTAATTCTTCGGAAATATTTTTTTCTTGAACAAAAGTCCTAGGGCATGTATCATTACTGGCATTTGTTAAATTTGAGAGAGTTCAGCTGGCAATGGCTCAGGCTATTCATAATAACAATAAGAAACTTTTCAGCACACAATTTATATCACAATCTATCCTGTTATTATTTAAATTTTATGTACAAATTTAAATGGGAGATATATTAATTAATTAAATTAAATATTAGATTAATAGTACCTAAAACCGTAAGGGCTCCCTGTTTTAATTTCTCGCAGTTCAGAAACTATACCTCACAATTTAGGCTAATTACGGCCAATTTTCAGTGTGAACAATTTTGCGAATTAGCACATTTGACTACAAATTTTCAAATCTAAAACGAAAAAGCCAGATTTCATGAATTGTACGATTTTGTTTTCGTGGCTTGAAATCTGTTCGAATACTATTCAATGAACTCTCAAAAACAATAAATTATTTAGAAAGAATTCAGGTTAGAGGAATTATACGGCTCAAAATAATCAAAAGTTATATAAATGACTTTCTAACTACAAAATTCCAAGCATTACATATACTTATCGCCAAAGAATACTTATTAGGACATTATTAATTAATTACAATATTCACTTGTTCACTAAATTTAACTAAATATTTCATGTTTTATTTCGTTTTATTAAATGGGTTTTGTGCATTTCTAATAAGGGTCCATCAAATTTACTTATCGATTTATTCGGGACAGATTTTTTACTTCTAACATTCAATCATTTTTTTAAACGTTGATTCGATATGTATCTGTTTCCGTACTACCAAAATATAAAGATAGTTCACATGTAATGTTAATTAAGTTTAAGATTGATAACATGTTTCAAATTTAAACATAATACGTAACATTTCACACTCTGTATATCTAAATTAGCAAGTCTATATCTGCTTCTTATGTAAATAAATTGATTCTTGTGCAAACTAAGACAATGTTCTACTACGTTGTATTTGGCATATGTTTCTCTATTGGAAACATACTTGCAACATCGGAACTTGTAAATACGGTTCTCTCGTCTTTCCAAAATTGTTTCACAGATTTGTACCTATTCAGTGAGTACGGTTCTGACGTACCATACAAATTTCCTCTAACAGTTTCAACACCAACCTTTAACGCAAAAACACGTCCACAATGGAAGTCACGTCTGGAGAATTACCATATGAGATCAAATATTTTATACAGAATTCGGCAGAGCTGCCTCACCATAATTGTGTCAGATCCTCACGTTGAGTGTAATGTTAACAAGTCTATTTCAAATTCAGAAAGACTACTCTACTCTGCAACCAGAAAGTTCCTTTTTACTACTCACTCAAGAGCTCAAACGGAAGATTCCTGGCATCAGTCCTTAACACACAGCCAAAATGCCTTCATCGTCTACATTCAATTAAAGACTGAAGATAGCGTTTCATGGCAGAAATTGACTTATTGTCCAAGAAATCTCCTAAAAGTTTCCCAACATAGCAAGATGGGTCCTCTTGCTTGGAAAGGCATAATAATGAAGCAAATTTATGCCAACCAGTATGCATTTTTTAATTACACCATAACTCCAAGGCCTTTTGATATAAGACCCATCGCCCCAATATTCCGTTCGACCTACAAGACTCGCTTAAAACCATTTTTTGTACACATCCCAGAAACCAAAGAAGGGATACCTGATGCGGCACCGACCGTTCGAGAGGTCCTAGCCGACAAACGAGAGCAACATATACTTCAAGTAAACCTTATATCACTTCTCGTTGACATTTTAGGGCGTGAAAGTAACGGTTCTGTTATTTTTGAGTATCCCCGTACACGAAAAACTACACAAATTCCAAACATCAATGAAATTATAGTAAATGCTATACATATTTTTTCGGCGTCAAGGCATGCTGATTTGCAAAAAATTATTGAAGGGCTTGGCACACCGGTGACACTGGTAACACTAGACGTTGCTAATAGACCTTTTAATTTTTATACTTGCAAACTGTCCAAACTTTGGATTTCCCTAGAAACATATACAAAGCCATTTGAAACGTATGTTTGGGTCTCAATTTGTGGCATTGTTTTTACGTGTATCACTCTCAGCTCAGTTGTTGCTCAAAATTTCCGAACATTCTTCAAGGCATTATTTGATCTCATTGCCATAATTTTTGAGCAAGAACTAAAGCGAGACAAATCGCTGGCGAGTTACTGGCACCGCAGATGGCATATTTTTGGTCTAATATTCACATTTCTAATTTTGGAAAACGCTTACAAAGGTATCGTCATACGAGAGTTTATTGTACCGCCAAAACTACCTGGCATTACGACTTTCCAGGAAGTTGTGCATCAGAAGTACGCCATTTTTCCCAAATTAACTCGTCTTCCCAATGGGAGGGTTATGAATGAGCATGTCTTGAAAAGTGGTAATCGGAATTCCTTGGCACATTTAGGCTCCGAATTCGGTAATACCATTCGAAAAAGCATAATGACTGGAAAGTATAATTTCAGAGGCAATCAAAGAGCTGAAGAATTAATTTCCAAAGTAAGTAACTTATTGACGATCCCTGTCGAGTACCCAAATACATCCCTTGAAGCTGAGTTTGCAAAGTGCGGTAAGAGCGTATACGTCAATGTCATGGATGAACTACGACTAGATATAATGCACTTCGAAAAAGCAAATGAAGGTGTAGATTTTCAAGTTGGTAAGGACAGTTTTATGGGAACACCAATGATTTTCGCTCTATTTTTAGAATCACTGTATTGGGAGCAGTATGTGATATCGAGTACAGTAAGCACACTCACTACTGGCGGTTTACTTCGATATTGGCAAAATATTACGAAATGGCAAACACACATAGAGCTTAGAAGGCATTGGGACAAGTACCAAAAGACTGCAAAACCACTTTCTACAAAGTCCATAAGCGTTGTGTCAATTTTTATTATTACTGTAATTTGCTTAATGGTGGCTAGTGTTTTAATCCTTATCGAGTGCATCACTCACTTAGCGATATTCAGCTGCAAAACATGTAGTGATTATATCTGGAAATTGCATTATGTTATGTTATTTAAAACAGACAGTAAAGACATTCCGCGACTTTTTTCTACTAAAACAGTAAAAGTAGTAGAACAGCTCAATTGAGTTTAAGTGAACTTGAAGAATTAATTTGTCCGGGTATTGTTGTTGGTGGGGGGGAGGAGCTTTGAACAAAAATTTAATTGTACATGTACTAATAAGCTACGAGTGTACCGGAATCCTTCCAACAACTTGCTACGAATGATATCTCAGGTATAGATTTTTTAAGACTCAAAAATCGTTTACTTCACCCAGTATGTGAGTAACTGGCACTGTTGAGAACAGAAAGACATCTGACCAGCTTCTCTGCTTGACTTAAGAGTAATAAAAGTTAGTTTAATTTAGTTTAGTTCAAATATAGGATTGGTAATAAAAAAAACTAAAACAGAGAAGGAAATTTAGTTTGGAATAATTTTTTAATTTGAATTCCCTTCGAATGGAATAGTTGCTCTAGTTGAAATAATTTTTCGGTCTGCTATCGTCACCTAGCTAGGATTGCCCTTGGACAATTTTTTGAAGTCCGGGGGTGGACACTACGGTGACCCGTATTGAGGGGCTTATGGTGGGAACGTTTACGAGCATGACAAGTCGGTTTTTGCATTCTCGGTGTTTTCATTTAAGGTTTCCTTTTCCTCGGTATTGACATGGAACCCATGTTGCTGGCCTTAGGATCAACATTTCACGGCACATACGTTGCATTGGTAGTGTTTGGTCTCCGTTATTTTTCCTTTAGAAATGTGAATTGTTTAGTGGTTTACGAAAACCTAGATCATAATTTTTTTATCACTATACCTTCCATGAAACCAACTTCTACCTACCCACAGCAATCGTGAGATTCCTGCTGTCTTGTTTTTACGACTAATTGTTTTAGTGCTGCGTTGTCATCATTCAGGAGTATGTTAGACATATAAGTCACGGAATAAACATAAACATAGCACTAGAATAAAGTGATTTCCATAGTTTCCGCCATAATATAGTCTTCACTGTTGGTTTTGTTTTTAAGCAATTGTCTTGCCTCTGACTGTGTGTATGTCAGTATCTCCTTAATTAGAGTACACAGTCAATGGATATGGTCATTAGCCGATTGGTTTCCCAATGGTTTTTGTCAGAATTGAGAAGACTGCCCTCATTTGCATAGAATCATAGTTATCAGGTGAAAGCATGACCACAAGTCATGTTGGTATCCTCCCTTTGTGGACTAGACCCGTAAAACAACGGAATTATTACGGATAGCCTGTTGTGCCCGCTTGATGAAAACATCTATTGTAATGAACCCTTATTCCTACCACATCCCTAGCCTCTCTTTTACATGTTAACCATCTGCTGGAAGGTCAAATAAAGCTCCTATCCTAATAAAGTAATTACAATGCTTATATTAGGAAACAAAAATTTTACTTTAACTGGCGCAATATTCTGAAGACATATCGTAAACTACTTTGAAACTGATTAATACATTTTTGTCTCAAGGTTGAGTTGTGCCGGTAAATAAATTCGATGGCGATTACCAACATTGACGTAACAACTAAAACTGCCGACAAAATCAGAACCGTTGCTACACTAAGGTTTAAATTCAGCTTAGAGGGCTTAGAGTTGTGTATTTCTATCTCCTCCTTCATTTTCGGAAAGCCAACCTCCGTTACTAATCTGTCATACCAACTGACCCATAGCTTGTGTATTTCATTTTCCATAATTTGTTGGATCCCTTTGTAGCAATTACGACGTAAATATTTCAACTGCGCTTCGCCAGCACTCTTTAGGGAATAACCCACTAATCTTAAATAAATTGGTTTTGAAATTGTATATTCTTGGACACGACCTGAACCACCTGACAGCACTTGTTGATACTGCAACTGCGTAACATAGTTGCGCAGTCTTTGCACTGTTCTTATAACAACTAGTTGTTTGCAAACTTTAACTAATCCAAACACTGTTGTTTCTTCAAGCTCATCATTTCCATATAGACCGAGATCAACGGAATTAACAATATATGCGTTTTCACTAGGTATTACAGAACGTTGAATAGATTCATGAATCGGTATGTGATACCAGTGTAGGTCATTACGTGAAACTAAGTCGTACAGTGTGTAATTTGTTTCACACTTTTCCTTATCGGCGGTCAAGTTAGTTCTTATTATTCTACGAAGTGGTGGAGGCAATGCTTTACATACTTTCAAGTCTGGCAAAGGATGGTCGACAAGTTTGGAAAACCCAAATCCTGCCTCTATGCAAACACATCCTTGGAGATTGATTTTGGTAGTACCATTGACACGAAGGTCGCCGTGACTATAATATCTAATTATCACAAAGTTATTAAGTTGTGACAAATTTGTGATCAGGTGCAGGGATTTTGGCGGACCAAGTGTGTAGGCAGTGAACAATCCTTTATATGCATTGACACCGACGAGAACCACCAAAAACCATACGAGGAGTACCAATCTAAACTTTGCTTTCAAATTATACATTTCTAGCATACTCTCCGATATAGTTGTTGAAACGTCAACAAGGAGACACAGGAATGATGAGACAGCATTTACGCTAAATTCGTAGAAAGTAGACTTCAGTAGAGGCGATGCTCGAATGAACAGAATCAGTATAGCTGGAATGCCAATAAACGCACAAAGTGCTATTATAATCCAAGTGTAGTTGTCGAACGGCTCAAAATAAATTTCAAAAGTTTCTGACAGTGTACGCCGTTTTACGCCGTCGCAAGTTAGGAACCGGTATCTCGACTCGCCTGTAAGAACAACATACAACGAAGCCCTATCACGTCGTAGCGGATCATCTTCTAATAGACCAGGAAAAAACCAGTAACCTGCCATCATCAATTTTTGATACAAAATTGAAGTCAATGTTTTCATCAAAGTGGTTCTCAGTACAGCTACCCAAGGGTAACATCATAAACATTACCGCTACGACTAAAATCAAATTAGTTCTCATTTTCGAAACATGTACAAGATTTCCATCTATATTGCTATCCCAACCCGGAAGAAACCTATCGTAAAATTCCCTTTGTATAAATGGTGTTCCCAGGTATTTTGAAAGAGTTGACGTGGTAACTATAGTTTGATTACACTTTGCATGAGTGCTGAAATCATGCACTAACGATTCGCCAACGAGTATTGTCACTACCCGTGCTTCAAAGCAGTTTGGAATTCTTGCTAAATCACAATCTGCATTGCCTATAACTCCCGTGAAATTAAACAGAGTGTATAGTTCAAGATCCTTATGTTTTACGGGCCCTGTGTGCATCAGAGTAGCTACTTCAATTAGAACAATAGGATAATAGTCAAATTTAAATATTTTCTGAGCATTCAGGGTTGCATATGTTAAAATTACGATGCCAAGTTTACCTGGTTCGTAAATTGTTTCGTGCCAAAGCCAACTCACATGCCTCGTAATAATTGGTAACAGATTTTCATCATAGAATAGAAATATGTGGACACTACAAAAAAGGATTTTGCTTATGAACTCTGTAGTAATAAATCTTTTTCCCTTATGATCAAGACGTTTTTCTATCATGGGCACGTCTTTGTTTACGTTGTTCTTAGTGTACTTCGAAAAAATTGTGGTATTTGCAGATACGTTATGAATCTGGGTGGCAGTGGTTACCTGCCCAATATTTGTATTTTGCAAGTCAAGAACAATAAATGTACGGCAGTTGTAAAATTGGTTCAAGATATAATTTACTGATATGCTTCCTACCCCCACTGATCCAGAGACTAGTGGAGGAAATAGTATTGGCAGTATTTGTAAGCAAAACATTATAACATATTTTTGCTTACAATTAGGGAACTATTCACATTATACATTATATCAGTTTTGTTCATAAATCTCGGCGAGTTCCTTGATGTCTAAATATCCGTGCCCTAATATTTGTTTATCAATAAGTTGAACATCCGAATGTTTAATATACATTTTAGATTCTAAAAATTGTGTCATGCAAACACGCCATATTTTAATAACTCTTACTAGCTGCACCGTGCCGCTTCGCGCGACTCGTTTGCTAGCAGCTTCCGGCAGTAAAAACATTCCTGCCGTCACTATAAGTGAATGAAGCAAAAATCTGGAACAAACCAGTATGACTAGAATCGTTAGAAACAATTTTCTTAATGTGATGTAAACTTATTTTTAGTTCCTAATTGGTGTGTGACTCCAATTCACTCCGACTATTAACCTCTCCTACTCATGGAAAATAAAATATCTATAGCTAAGAAGTTGGCCGAGTTGGCCTAGTGGTTAAGAGTTCTGACTCTCTCCACTAGCCAGCCTGAGAACGGGGGTTCAAATCCCCGGATCAGCCACAAAAAAGTCTATGCCAAAGGTTTTTCTTTTAGCCATTGCTTTGCCATGAGAGAATATGGAAATGAGTGATAACGTTTCCCATTGGCCACCAGGTAATCCTGAAAAAAGGCCCTCATTTGTATAAAACCTGCGGTTATTAGGAGAAAGTTATGGCAGCCCCTCCCGTCAAGTTTGTGCCGCAAAAAAGCGGAATGTAACAGTCTTTTGTGCCCGCTTGATGACAACAGTACGCAAATGAGTTCCTTCCTAACCCATATCTCTACCATTTACTTAATTGTTGACCATCCTCTTTGCGGGAATGTCAAATAACGTCCATTTTTCTTTTTTTTTCTAATAGTAAGTACTGAAATAATATACGCGGATAAATTCAAAATTAAACTCAGCCACATTCGATTTTTGACTGGGAAAATAATAAGAAAGTTTTACCCGGAGGTTGGCCCTAAACCTTGCTATTTACAAACCATCATCTATGTACAACTCCCAGAGCTCCAGCGCTTTTTTCGGTATTGCACAAAACACGTTCAATTTTGACGTATAACCTTTGACAGTAGAAAAACCGCAAGTAAATTTGTCCATGGGTTTGGCCCAAACCACTCCACAAACCTAATTTTTGTACAAAATATGGCGCCCGTGCTTCCAGCGGTTTTTACGGGAATACAGAAAACACGTTTAATTCTGAGTTTATCGCATTTGACAATTGGCCATGAAAAACCGGAAGTGATTTTGTACCTGGGTTTGGCCCTAAATAACCGCAGGAACCAACGTTTTTTTGTGGAAAATATGGCGTTTGCAGCTCTAGCGGGTTTTGCAGGTTTTTGTCAAATAGTCGGACGAACTGACGGACTGATGGGCGATTTTATAGTATAGAAGATAGGGCTCGATGTTAGCAATTTTGATAAAAGCTTTAAGTGATTTTGACAATCGGGCTGGTGCGTGTATTCACTGACATGAAATCCAAATTAAGTTGTTTTTCATCTCACAATGTGGGTTAATCCTGGGGCACGGAAATCCACTCCAAAAAAAATATGATGTTTCTGGCTAAAAGTTAATTAGCATTCAACATAGATCCATCCTACAGAGAAATGCTGTTTGTACTAAATCTAACTCTCCCGCCAAAAGAAGATAAAAATAACGCAATTAGAGTTTGAAAGGTATTTTTTAGACGAACCCTAAAGTATTACTATCAAGAATTGCCATATCTATTTTATAAAACCCGACTTTAGGAATGCAAACTGATGTTATATGGCAATTTGCATGGGGAGAACTTTTGATAGTGAGAGAATTTGTGGAGGAAACACGGTCACGCAAAGAGTATCTAATTCATACACCTTTTAATACATCAGGTAAGGGCATCCTAATATACAAAATATAATTTTTTTTTTCAATTGCATAACGCTGGGGAGGAAAGTGGCATTGCCCCCGTCATAGGGCGGGTTTTTAGGCAAGTCTTACAGGTACAAGGTCCGGAGCGGAATTTTTTTGGATAGGTCTTCTGTTTGAGATCAGCTCGTACTTGAGGATTTACAGTAAAACTTATTTCATGCGAAAATAGCACAGAAATGGTTTCAAAGCTTCAATTCCTTTATTAAAGACCGGTACCACATATTAGATAGTTTACGTGAGTGCAGTTTTGGGACTTTTGTAAAAATCAAAATTTTAGTATAAGGTTATATACGCACATTTAGAAGTTTTCAAAATGGTGCTGGAAAATGGCTCCACGATTATCAATGTCATTGTTGCACACGGAGCACGTGTCGTCAACTTTTTTTGTCATGGGCAACGGACCGCAACTAAAAACACCAAACTTCAACACCTGAAAAAACGCATTTTAGTAATAATAAAATCAAAATGAACACGTTCAAATGCAATTTTTTTAAATTACATTTGGGTGAATGGTTCGGAGGGAACGAAAAAATGAAAGGAAATTAGGCCTTCCAAAATGGGACACTGCTCGTAACCCAGTAAATAGAGACTTATTGTTCACTTTTTGAAAATGCCGTTCACAGATATACTGAAAATAAATTAAATTTGTTGAATTTTGTATATTAAAATTTATAATTTGGAATCACTCACCAGCAGTACTGTCCTGAGGTCAAATTTGTCATAAATTTCTGTCACAAAGATATGCACAGATATAATTTTGTGTTTCTCAACTTCTCTAAAATTTACAAGGAGTCATTATCATGTTGCGTTGCCAATTTATTAAAATTTGAATTGCAATTATGGTATATTGTAGAAAATACATAAGCTTTTGTGTTCCGCATTAAATTTGCATTACCGGATAATATCTACCAACCACTCAAATTGCTTCTGTGTCTTGGTAACCCATAGGAAATATATCTTCTTACAGTTTCGTGGGTTGGTATTGTTTGCAACGTCTTGTCATGAATAGAAAGTGTTAATAGAAAGTTAATTAACGTTGACTTAATTAGACTTAAAGTAAAAGTACCTTTCAAAATTGAAGCAAATGGTGTCACACCTATTAGAACAACAAATACTATAAATGATATTGTACATTAATTTTTAATTGAGGCTAGTTTAAATTGCTTAATACTTTAAATAATACTTAGTTTGACATAATTAATGTTTACCAATTCCTCCTCCAACCAGAATGGACACTTCGTACCTCCACCAATCTTGATGACCCTCTCCGTAAGGACCGTCCAAGTATAACTTCGGGAGGCTCCTATGAAATATTTGGAAATAAGTACAATGGAGTCAACACCTATTTACTATTGCTAAAATTTTTGAGCCAGTTGCAAAAATAACTCCCGAAGTAAGTTTTTTTTCTCAGTTTCACAATTCGGTTGTTACTTATGAGACAAACAAAAATATTGTGGCAGTTAGCAGTAGACTACGCTGCACCCAACTTGAAATTATGTACTTGAAATTAAGTTATCATATTTATCATCATTATTGCAAAACTTTGGTTTCTTGCCTTTCGTATATCTGTCGAATATTTGTTGTGAACGGACCAACAGCACGTACTATAAAAAATAAAATATATCTTTACCTATAAAACAAATAAATTTAGCACAAAAAAACCTAAACAGTTGAAATGCAACAAGTATTAGTTCAATTTAAGGCATACTAATATAATTAACCATAAATGTCAATAGCGGTGTAAAAAAAAATATTGTGAGGCTCAAATTGTACTAACCGTAAAATATGCAATTCCCATCTCCTAGAATATTTAGATTAGAATATCTTACACACGGGCGCTTATATGACACCAATGCAATTCAATGTTAGTGTTCATATACTTGTACTTTTATTGTTGCAGTAAGACATCTCCTAGAATATTTAGATTAGAATATCTTACACACGGGCGCTTATATGACACCAATGCAATTCAATGTTAGTGTTCATATACTTGTACTTTTATTGTTGCAGTACAAAGTCTGATTTTTTTTTAAATAGCCATTTTAGCATTTTTTTTTACTTCAATTGTCATACTCTAGCTTTGCTCTCACCGGACTAAATGCTTAATTGCACTTTTTTCGGACAATTTGAGCTTATTCAGAACCGACCGCTATTAGATACTTTACGGTATGTGTATATGAACTTCTTTTTTTTACATTGTAGGCTTGAACTTACTATGTAGAGTAAGAGATGGTTCGTGTGGAGCTGATGACAGTGTGAATGGATGGTACTCGTTAGTATTGAGCGCAAGGCAGGCTATGCGCACCCATTGTCCAGACTTGTACTCAAAGGCAGTTGGCCTTGCAAACTCCAATTTGGTGACATCTGATGGTCATCAGTAAATACTTAGCTACTAATTAATCTTATTAACCATCTCAATTATTTAATTGACATGGATTTAATTTGAGTAATTTTTGGTTCAATCGTTTACTTGATGGCAACAATTCTGCACGGAGAACAGGAATCTCAATTTTTCTTCTACTTGTACTAACCTACAAGTTTCAAATTAAGTAATGAAGAACAGAAAATTAAGCTATTTTAAACATAATAACTAAAGGTAACGTACCAATCGGTCCAATATAAACAAAGCTAACGGCCCAACTAGGAATGTATGAAAAATTGGTTCCTGTACAAGCCTCCCAGAGCCATGTAGTATTAACAGGGCGTAAAACCTTATGTAGCGAAGACACGATAACATTATAAATAAGGTTATGACAATATAATAATCAATCACATTTCCTAGGTTCAACACTGGAATTGTCATATTATTGCATATTATACAGTGTACAATTATACTGTCCTAAATTGATAGGTCGTAAGGGTTTATAGTTATGTATAATTTCAAGACCTCAACTTACAAAGGATACGTGTTGTGCGTAATCCAGAACATGCGAAAAACATATGTTCTAGCATACTGTGTGGCAAAAACGTAAATCAGCGCAGCTTGAATAACCAAAAGTATACCCGTAATGCCGGTGATTGTTTGAAAACACCAATAATGAAACTTCGGAAGGATGTGAGTCCTATAAAATTATGTTATGTGATTAACCATATTAGTCAAACTGTTCTAATAGCACAACATAATGTGGTTATGTATTACGCTCGATAATATTCACTGAAGAGGCATGATAGATCGGCTGGAAAGAAACATGTATAATGCAAATTAAAAATATTTATATATATTTTTTTTATATACTTTAAGAACCCTTACAAGCCGTTTGAGTGGAGATGTGATAGAAGTTTATCGCATGCCCAATGACATGAATAATAGTAAACACGAGACCCATGTATGCAATGTATTTGTGAAACTTCACAAAGTTGTCGAACGGAATGTATCGATGTAGAAACGTTTCACGTAGATTTGTGATTGTGTTTCGACACATTGTGAGCAGAAGGGCAGCATAGCAGAACATCATCACAGAGGCTGCACCTCGAGTCACGGTGACACCGTATCCAGCAATCTGCCTCAACCCGCCATGTTCTTTTTCCACGGAATATACTAATTTGAAAACGGTACATTGCTCCTTAATACCAGATCCAGTACGAATGTACCAAATTTGGTAAATTATATTTAAGCAGTTCTATTTTTGCTCACAGTACGCTCGTTCTGCAAATATTGCAATAACGACAAGGGTAAAGTGTAGGGTCCAGAATATTTGGAGGCGGTAAAGTTCAAACCACGTCGTGAGGCGGTTCTTTTGCTGAACGTTGGGGAGTACAGTGGTGTCTCTCTCTCCTGCCTGTAACATTGTGTAAGCACCTTCCTTTGACTGTTCCTCGACTTCTCGGCTACAATAAGTATTTTTGTAGCTATTGGAACATATTTGCTCTTCATTATGTTATGTGTAGTTGCTTACCATAGTATTTACTATATACTATATATATTATATTATATGTAGTAGAGTACTTACCCTCCATACACACTTCGAACAGCCGCCCTGGCAGAATCATGCATAGAAGTTCTTATGGGACCCATTTTAGTTTCCGGAACATTAATACCATTGAAGTTCAGTTGGGCGTAGCCTAATGTATCCTTGTACTGGCCCAAGATACTTTGAAAATCAGTTAAGGAGACTTGAGACTAAAAATACAAAAATAGGGTTAATTGAGTTTTGAAAGCTACGTTATGTTACTGTACGATGCATTTGTCGGTCTGTCCAATTTCACTTAAGAACGGCCCAACAGATGGCAAAATTGGTTCACTAATGACACGTGATTGAAACGGGGTCGGCTATAGAGGACCCTTAAAGTGTCCAAAAGTGTTTACAAACTCTATTTTTTAGCATTATGCTCATGCTAAAGTTTCACGGCTCAAATGAGACTATCGAAAAATCTACTTAAGCAGTTGCAAACTTATTTTCTAGCTTTTTCTCTCAGAAAAAAAAAAGAATAGTAGTGTAGAACCGTGTGTGAGTACTTAAACTTTATTCAATTGTGTAGTTGCTAAAAATTTAAATTTGCATACTTAAGACGGTTTAGTTCAATTTGATCGTGATTGTAAGGAGGCTTAAACTGAACTATCAATGTGCAGCAACACTCCTTTGCTTAGAATTGTGTACATACATCACACATGGACTTACCTCGCGCTTTAATCCAGCTGAATCCAACATTGACTTGACGAGGTCGTTGACATCTTCAGTGCTTACATCCGCATTTGCAGCCTCAATCATCGAGCGAATCATATTCTTGAATTCGGCCAATGACAGGGTTCCCTTCCGCTCGATATCGTACATTTCAAACATTAGTTGTGCCTTGTCCTCTGCCGTCCCCTTGGCAAAGACCACGAGCATGTCCAAAAACTCACGAAAACTGATGTAACCATTCTTGTCACGATCAACGAGTCCAAACATCTGGGGGAAAAAATCTTACTTATGAACAGCAAGAAAATGAAGTTAGTGCGCTTTGGTCATGCATGATTGTTCCAGGTATCATCTGAGAGTGAAAATTTTCCATTGTTGCCTATAGGTGAAGTCGTTTTGCTAAAAACTCTAACGGCCGAAGTACGAATCCAACTCCCTTCATATTTTCTCAACAACTTTCTTTTCCAAGTTTTTCAAAAACCCCTTCACTGTCTTTATATTAAGCTGTTACTTAAAAAATGACGCCTGAAAATGCAGCCCTGGAATCTTGGTGTGGCGTTTAGGATAATTACAATTTAGGGCTTATCTTCACACACTTTGCATTTTGTTCTATTTTGCGGTTGCGTTTGAACATCTCTTTAACTTGACGCCTTCACACAAAAGTAAGTTCTTAAGACTCTGGTGTGGGAGCGGGCTTGTTTGGCTATAAAGTAATGTGCCTAACTGAATTTTTACCTTTTCAACAAACTGGGATTTGGTTTTCATCCCCAGTGCATCTGCAAATTCCACCCTAGTAATTTCTGTATGAATTACTTCACGAATTGTCTTCGGATCAACCAAGTCCTTGCTTCCACTTGGCTTGTCAATGTTGAATGCTTGAGCGAACACAATGCGAAAGAATTTTTCAAGCCGACGCAGACGCTCATGTTTGGTTGTCGCACCCGCCAAAGCCTGTTTGAACGTAGAAGTATGCTCCACGAGGTCAATAACACCCCCAAGCCTGTTAAATTTGTATTAAAATAATTTTTATATGTAAAATAAACCTTACTACATTATACATCAATGATTACTATTATCCTATATCACGAAATATTACCTAACTAGTTATTATATTTATTAGTATTAACATTTATAACATTAGTATCCCATTTCTTACTGTTCTCGCATTGTATTTAGAAATGCATTTCTAATTAGTTGTCCGTCGAATTCCAGTACGCAGTCGTACTCTGTTGAATTTTTGATGATGAGATGCAAACCATCCGATGCTACAATTACTTCAAGTTTGTCCTTCCCAGAAAAGTCTACACTTCGGAGCAGCTCATTCTTGTGGTTGTAGACTTCTATGCAGTTTTTGGCTGTGAGGATCACGGCAACTGCACGAGTTCCTTCTCTGCTGCTCACCCACTCCCGAGCTGTTTTGTATGTTTTGGAATCAAAACAGGTAGAATTTTAATTTAGTAATTAATTGTATTAATGTTATGTAGCCTCTGCATACACATCGCGAAACAAATTGTTCATACCCGAATAAGGTGTTCCAATTTTTCCAGATAATTTGAACGTGCGTCTGAAATTTTTCTGTATTTGGACAAGCTCACTACCCTTCCTCTTTTGTTTCAAGGCTACCATCATTGGGACGAGGGATGCAATACCTGTTGATGTAAAGGTTACAATTTTTTTTATATAAAAAATTTTAACCGAGTACTGAGCTATGGTAAAATCTTAAATTTCAAATTAATTGCTATTTAAAATTAAAATTTAGAATCGTTTCTTTTACCTAAAATAACAACTCCAAGAAATAGGTAGGTGAGAATATATGACACTTCAGAACCGCTAAAATAGTCATAGTGCCCCACACCAACGCAGGGTTCCACCATTGTGTAGTTAGAATCCAGCTATTTTGTCACATGAAGTGATGTTAATGTTAACAATAACATGAGATTTATGTTTAGTATGTTCACAATGTCATGTACTGTTTTAAGTAATTTTAAGAATTAATAAAAATAAGATAGTAGGACTTCATTAAATAAGCTTGAATAATCACTTGAGGGAAATGGTAACAAGTTGATGTCACTCTCTCTCCTTTGGGGTATCCCTCTTCATTGTACTTCTGTTTCCAACATTCACTCTCCTTCCATAGGTGTCTATTGAAGTAGACGCATTTGTCCAAAAACTCTACGGAAAACCCAATCAAAGTAACAATTAGCAACTAACCAAAACAACCCGGTTAGGGGCAAATGATCCCGGTACAACTACAACATTTGACAAATCCACGACATTTGGCAAGTTCATCCGCAACATTTGTCAATCTCTTCCGCAGTATTTGACAACTTCTCTCAACATTTAGCAACTTTATCCACAGCATGCGGCAACTTCTTCATCCGTAACATTTAACAACTTCAAACTGTCTAACATCGTGGTTTGGAAAATGGAAATAGTAGATATTTACCTTTGTCTTGCTCTACTCCTTCTACCGGCACCCTGAAAGGATTCACTTGCAAATCCTGCTTGAGCATGCGCGTAACAGATACTATCATATCGTAAATTGTAAGAGTTTTGATCCTTTGAATTTGTTCTTCTGAAAAACGTCTGAAACAAAATAAATCATAGGAAGTTATTAAAATTGGCAGCAGTTCTATAATAAAAGGCGGCTTTTCGTGAGTGTATCCCAGTGACGCACTATCGGATCATGAGCTTTTGATATTTTTCAAATAATTTACTACAGTTTCCATTGGAATGAAACGACTTGCTAAAAGCTTGAGCAGCAGGGAGTTCGAATCCCACTCTCTCATATTCTTCTTTACTTTTTCTACCATTTAAGTACATGCCAAAAAGCTTGAAGGGGCTGTTTTAAGGGCACTCCCCATTTGGTACGGGCTTGTTTCGCTATCTGTGCAAAAACTTACGGCGTTGTCCATTTCCTGTTTTCAAACCAGAAGCGGTCGGCGTCTCGAATTCGCGTAAACTGGTCTTTGATAATTGTCCGAAATAGTGGGCCTGGACGATCTGACGTTTCGAGAATGCCACCCGCCCAAACGTCGATATTATCCCAAGCTTTCCTTCTCTCCTTTTTACAACTATCCGAATTGTGATCCATACTGCAAGGACGAGGGTCGGGCATATGAATATCTTCCATTTGTTGCACTATCTCTCGCGGAGTGGCACTTCCAGTATACTCGAGGAACTTATCGACAGATGCAATATGTGGTAGACCAAAAGCAACTCTTGCCGTGTTATAGTCAGGCGTTCCGTGATCCCTTCCTCGCTGAATGTTGACGGCCATAAGGTCCCTTCGAGAAAATTCTAAGGGTCCGAACACATTTCCTCGTAAGTCCTCTACTATCATGTTGTCCTCTCGTTCGCAGCGCTGGGAAGCCATGCCCATCAATAAGGGGTCAATGTCAGTAAAGTTCCTCTTGTCAGTGACCCCTGTGCAATTGTGTTGATAGTCCATTAGCAAGGGCTCCTAGTTGTAATAAAAAAAAATTGTTTTTAACATAAAAACCTTTAACAAGAATATACTAGCGAGAGTTTTAAATCCCTTAAAAGTAAATTATTAATACTTATGTGAAAAAAATATATCATTAATTGACAAGTTGCGATAAAATATTTATGCATATTAAATATGCGTATTTTTCTTAGCTTCAGCTTTTTGATTAATTAAAATAGGGTCTGTGTCCGTGTAAACTCCTGCGAATGTAAAATTTCACAATCTTGTTCATTGAATCAAGCTATCCCTCAAAGTTATTTAAGGATGCGCTTGCTTAGAAGTAGAATGTAGGATTGTCTTTTCATAGCAATTTCAATATGCCACTTTCCATATCAAAGCTTATCTTTTGCACAATTTGTAACATTTAGTTGGTAAAGTTGTGACAATTTTAGTAAAAATTTATCATAATTACCTTTGGTCGCCAAAAAATGTTGCAGGTACGCACGGATTCCTTCGAAGAAAATTTTGGTGGCTGAATGTAGTTTTTCGTTGGTTTCTCCTTTCCGTAGAAACTAATGGGCTTGCATTTGGCGCATGCATAGTCACGCATGTATGCTCCAGGCGTTACCAAAGTGTGACCAAATCGCATTGCCGCCGTTTGAAAAAATTGCTCAATTTGGGGGTCGAGTGCGGGATTGTACTCATGATAAGATGGAATAGATTCCCCAAGCCACTCTTCCAACCAATTGTAAAGAACGATTTGTTGATGTGTAGCGATTACCCACTTACGAGTTTCCTATAAATGTAGATTGATATATTATTCTTATATATAAAAATAAAGTGTACTTAAGTGAGGTAATGTAGAAGAGTGTTCACAAGTTTACAACTTCATTTTTCCACTTTTTGTCACCAACCCTAGATTAGCGCATATTAATGGATGTTTACAGGAAGTTTCTTTGTTACAAAAAGTTCACAAATAATCATTCGATATGAAAAAAAAACGCCTCAAAACTAGCCAAACAATCGCGTACTTAGAGGAACATATAAATGCAAATTAAAGTTTGTTCAAGGAAGGACTTGTTTGGCTGATTTTAAATAATTACTAATAGTTAATTAATATTTGTATTTTGTTTTTTGAGAAACTAAACCTGAAAAACTCGTTCGTTGCTCCATCCTTTCCGAGTTTCTCCTAAGTAGTGAGCAATGTGGTTGTGCCATCGAAATAGAATAATTCCAAAACTCAGCAGAAAGGCGTTCTCATTTCCACGCGGGTTACCAAGGACTAGAACAGAATTGCAACCAAAATTTTATTGTTAGTAAGATAAATTGATAAAATTTTGTCAGAATTGTTAAATTTTTAAAATTACCGAAGAATCTATCAACAGGTGAAGTTTGATGGAACTTGATAAATTTGTCATGAAATGCCGGCGGCGGAGGATTGGCCATTGGGAGGCGAATACGATTTTTAACAGGAAACAAACCATCGTCACTTTCAGATGCCAGTTTACCACGTGGAGCCAACTTGCCATCTTTGCCTGTTCGTAGTACATCTGACCATGCTTTCGAAGTACCATAAACTAACCCGCCATCAATCCAGGGAGTGATTTCATTTAACTACAATTAAATAGTTAACTATTTAAACACCAAAACTATTTAACAATTTAGCTCTATTTCTCGCCGAATGTGACAAGTTTCGTTGTCAAGTATTTGTCAAAATTTACTACCCCTATAGCTGAAATATTTTTCGAAATTTGTCTATTGTTTAAATTCAGATGGTAAAGACTCTTGCATGAAATTCATTCTAAGGAATATTTGCTTCTCGTATCAAGAAATTGGGAATTGATATTATTACAAAAAAAAAATTATTTGTTTGGTGTACACTTTTTTTTCGTAAAAAAAAGTCTAAGCCAAACAAGCCTGACGCAATACAGCACCCAGACGTTACAGTTAAGATTCTTTTGTGTAGGCTTGCTTAGCATTTTTTAAATAACGATTGATTATCTTGCCTGTTGCCTTGGATTTCCCGGTGAGTGGCCCGTTTTCTGATCATACCTTGACCTTAGAAAAGGCATCTCACTCTTGCCCTTGACCTGCTTTGTGTTCGTTTTGTTGTCGTAGTGAACCCCTCTGAAACGATGTCCCTCTGGAACAGGGATGTTGAAATACTCCGGAGGACACCCGGGCCTCTGCGCATCCAAAACCTCTTCAACCACTTGTTGCCCAAAGTACACTAAAAATGCAGATTTCCCAGTTTTCGATCCACAAGCGACAGTTTTACCATCTGCGTCAGTGCAATCTGGTTTGCGAGTCATGAGTGCATCGCTAACTACAAATGGATTTTTCCTAGTTCCTCTCACAGGTTCGTAAACACCATCTTCGTAGACGGGAGAAACTTTTCTCAGGAGAGCAGTGTCTACAAATATTTTAAAGTATAAACGAGAGGAGCAGATGTCATTTGCTAATCAATACAATAATGCTAACCAAAATGTCCCGCACACATTACACAGTTGTGGTAATTTTTCTTTCAAATGTGATTTACAATTAAAAAATTGTCTACGATCATTTGTTAAGCGTAAGATTTTTTTTCTGGTTGCAGAAAATTTACTTCCAAATTTAAATAATTGTGCCAGGGGAACAAAATTGTCAATAGTGTGTAGCGGTTGGTAAGGCCGCTACGGGTTAAATAAACGCACCAATGAGGACCACGATTGAGAAATGTTAAGGGCTCTTTAATTAGGGCCAAACAATTAACAATTTACAAGTATAATAGGTTAAGTATTTAGTAATTGTGAATGATACGGTTAAGGGTTCCTCTGGAGTGGCCTCTTCGGTGGGGAGCTCTTCAGGAGGGGGCCTTAACTAGTGTAGTTAATTAAGTTTAACTAATTAAAGTTAACTGTAAATTAATTAATGTAAGGGGGGAGGCGTGGAGTCGTCAGCTGGGAGATGTGGAGCGGTGGACGTCCAGGAGGTGACTGCCGTTTCCTTCTGTCTTCTTCTCCTTGTCCTCTCCTCTCCTCGTGGCCAGGAACGGAGATCAGGAAATGGTGGTCGTGCCACATGGCAAAAGTGGCCAAAATGTGACAAGGGGTGGGGCGATGGGCGTTCCGCCGCTGGTCCGTAAGTTGGACACAGGGCGGCGCGGGGAAAGCAATGGTTTAAGGACAAGTGACGCTAAGCGTCAATTAAGGGGCAGGGGTCGTTAAGGGGTAAAGTGGCGAGTATCGCCACAGTAGAGTGTAATGGCCCAATTTTGATGACAGCATCGAAACTCCAAAACTTTTTTTCACTACACTCGTTGAATAAAATTGTTCATTCTAAAATGCCTAATTTGTACAATCATGACAACAATTTTTTTCTAATGAACGCTGGAAATATGTACATCTCTCTTAATATAAATTTTCAAACTAAAATACTTCTTTACTAAAACTGGTTTGGCTTTGGCTACCTAGCGTCATATGAATTTCCAATATAAAAAATTTTCATGATCTGAAAAATTTGATTTTTGGATGGTAATGGTAATCTCTATAATATGACCTACAAATAGCTTTAAAATATTATCTAACTAGTTAACTGTTCTCAACAGTTAGAAAAAATTTATTGAAAATAACGTTCAACATATATTTAGGAGTACATAAATACGCTGAAGTTAACTAAAACCTCTAAAAAACATTAAAATGTTTCCTAGTTAGTTAATTGTGTCTAAAAATTAACAACAATCATCATTTGGTGTTACTTAAAATATGGTGTTTTTAGATACACTGAAGCTTAAAAAAATTCTAAATAACTGAATATCAACTCAAAATTGCTTAATTGTGATTAGCAATTAAAAATAAATGGCGTTTGAAAGTTTTGTTTCATATGCAAACACATATAGGCAATCAAGGATCAAGCCCATCGCTGTACAAGTTTGGGAGTAGCCTTATTCGACCACCTTTAAGTTTCCAAGCTTCTTGAAGAATAACTGATTTGCAAATTGTGCAATTGAAAACTTGAAAACTCAGGCCTAGGAACTTGAAGGCTTGATTGCCTAGTTATAGTATACATAAAAGTCCAATTTTTTTATAGCAGTGCTTTCATATGAAAGTGGTCGAGATCGAAAATTTTCTAAAAATTTTCCGCTGTGGAAATTTAATGGGAATTGTGAACTTTCAAAGCTTTAGAATTGCTAATTTTTTGCTAGTGGATGCAGTATGCTAGTACGCAGCAATCTGCAATCTTCTTTTTTACCTCTGTTTTCCAGCAATGGCTTATGAAGTTGTGTACTAGCTACTTTATAGGAACGTTCTTTCTGTCCGTCCATCTGTCCGCCCGGCTGCGCCATAAGTCTCGAAAAATAACTCATAACTCTGGGAAAATTCGGAATTTTTTGTTTATATATGAATTGTTGTCATAGTTTTAGCGCTTTAAGTGACCCTGAACATTTCCCCTACATAATTATGAACCCAAACTGACCCCAAAATTCGAAAAATTGTTTATTTTTTGTTTATTGCTAGATTGCTACTTTTCTAAAAAAGTTAGTCTCAATGACCCAGGTGACCCTTTACCCTCCATTCCATTACCCTCTGATTTACCCCCAATTTCATTCAAAATATTAAACTACTTGGTTGCGTGCGTTTGCAACGGTGTATGAAAACATCATTTCCTTTATTCAACATTTTTTTTTGGCTTTGAAGCTGTAGGACAATTTTTAGAGAAATTTGCAACACATAAAATTAAATTTTCCTTTGACAGTTAGTTAGTTAGAGGACGGTTTTGATCATGAGGCTGAATTTTAATTTGCCCAATTGCCTCGTTTTCAAGAAGGGCAAAAAATAAGATAAATGAAAATCAACTCAAATCACCAGTTTTGTATAATTTGATTTCCAAGTGGCATTTCGTGATTCAAATGGAAAAGCATGTTGGTATCCGCGTTTTGCACTCCGCTAGGTCTTCTTCTGTTAAATTCTCTATTTCATGGTGTCCGCGGGCGGCAGTTTACAAACCGCATATTCAACAAAGGCCTCGAAATAGAGGCCCGCCTCTTGTGCAAGCGTTTAGCTATTGACCATGCAGTATGTTACGGCATGCCCTTAAGGCCTCTGCCATAGGAACAAGGTAGGGTAATTAGATTATCAATTGTACGTCGTAGAATTCTTAGCATTAGTAGCACAGGCACGCGCCGCGGTTAGGAATTGCGGCAGAAAAATGAGGACGCTTCAGATAGGAGTTAATTAGAATTTAATTGGAATTTCTCTGGAGTTTTAGCGGTGAGCCGTTAGGATAGCGGTGAGCCGTTTGTTCATTAAGATTTAGGTATATATACCGGGACAAAATCCCTAGAAATTCGAAGTCTTCTGGGACTCTTAATAGGAGTCTCTCCCTTAAGTAAAAGAACTTTGCCCTTGTTGTACCCCCTCAAAGTACCCATTGTAACTAGGGTCACTAACGTATCTTATAGAATTAAATAACTTGCACATAAGTGCCTAGTCCTTGGCCCCTCTGGGGTGAAGAAGTTATTCTCCGTCCCGTCTGAAGGAAGTCTCTCTCTCCAGCCGTAACAATATTCCGTCTATTGTTACGGCGCATCCTCGCCTGGCCCTGTATTACCTTCGGCACCTACACCCCTTTCAGTCGTAAGGCTGGGAAGGGGGTTAAGGTAATTAGTTTATGCGCAATATGGTGTGCAAAGTGCTACTTTGCTACAACCGTTTGAAACATTTTCCAGAAACGTTACCATTACTTTAGTGTAATATTTTTTTTACTCTTTTGCACCAGCGGGATCTACAACCCGTGAAATTAACTTTCACCTTTGACTGTTAATGGAGCAATCAGGGGCCTGAATGCCTTAACTTCAAACTTGGCAAAAAAAATCACAAAAAATTGACAAATCTAGGGCAGCATGAAGACTACAAAATAAAATTCTACACCAAATATCATTAAAGTGCTAATTTTGATCTCCCACTTTGAACTTTACATTAAAACTAACAAAAATGTTGCCCTCCAGTTCTTTTCGTCGGCTCAAACATCTCTTTCTCAGTTGCCTTCTTTATGGGGTACGCGGGCGGGTGTTCGTGAACCGCGTCCCCAACAAATGCCTCGACCAGGGGGCCCGCATCGAGGAGTGCACAAGCGGACCTGGTCAAGAATGGACCGTCAAGTCCAATGGACAACTCCTCAACCAGAAGACAAATACCTGCCTTGACGCTTCCGAGCAATACCTCTACATTTCCAAGTGCTCCTTTACCCCTCCAAATACCAATCAAACATGGACCATTACGTCCGGCGGACAAAAAATGTCAATCAAAAGGAAAGAACCCGTACGGGTCCAACCTAACGCCATTCACCAACTTCTACAACCAGATTTGGGAGAATAGTGCCAAACGGCGGTTCGTCAACCGCAAAACGAAACAGTGTCTTGCAGAGATTACAGGTAGCGTCAAAATTTTAGGTTGGGGTTTTGCAGGTACCCAATTCTGGGAAATGATTTGTGGGAAGATCAGGAAAACACAGACGGGGAAGTGCATGCAGCAGACTTCCACCGACATTGTGAGCAATACTGACTGACTGACTGCAAAAGTATGACTGTACTGACGCAAAAGGTGACAAACAGTCCTGGATCGTCGACACAAATGGGGTCCTTAAGAACGTCATCTTCAAAACATGTTTGATGGCACAAGGTATCGATGGCTAAATGCACCACCAATGATGACCAGCGGTGGGAAGCTAAGGCTTTCCGGGTCTATGTCAACCAAGCCCTTCAAAAATGCCTGGAGGATGGGGGGGGGGGGTGGTGTACGGATCGAGGATTGTGTGACTGGTAGTGAGAAGTAGAGTTGGGAGCTCATGATTGGTGGAAAACTTCAGAATGTCAAAAGTTTTATATGCGTAGATGCAGGAATGGATTTGCAAGTTTACCTACACCAACGACTGCTATAATGCGATGTATACGCAGAGCGGGGAGAGTGCAACATGGACGCCAACAATCAAAAATGGGATAGAGAAACAGGTCAAATGCGATCATCTCAAGGCATCTCAATAATGTCCCCAACACTGGAATACAGTCTAAATATATCCAAAAACAATTACTTATTGTTTTTATTTACAATTGTAAAATCAAGGTGCTAACATAACAGAAATGAAAACTAGTAGAAAGACCCAAAAAAACTAGTTTTAAAATTGTTTTAAACACTCGTTGTTTTCCACTCCTGAATAACTCCTTTGAAATGAATATTGGATAGTACAGAACAATTCTTATTGTTATAAATGTAAAATTCAAAACTTTTGCATAAATATTAGATAGTATTACTATATAAGAGGTAAGGGAGCGTTATTTGACATTCCAGCAGAGCGGATGATCAACATGAAAGAAGAGGGTAGGGATGTGGTAGGGTTAAGGACTCATTAGCATAGATATTGTCATCAAGTAGGCACAACAGACTATCCGTAACATTCCCCAGTTTAACGGGCCTAAAGCACAAAGGCCGAGGACACAAACCTCATGTGAAGTGCAGCCGTAGCTTTCGACGGGTAACCGCAGGTGACTCTATGCAAATGAGGGTTACCTCAAGTCCATTGGGAAACCTATCGGGCAATTTCCATATCTTCTGTCTGAGTATGCATACACATGTGCGGGCATCCATAAGAGCAGAGGCAAGATAATTATTTTAAGGGGAAACCCAATGGCAACGACTGTTCGTCGCTGATAGGGGGATTTGAACCCTCGTTCTAACACTGGATAGTAGATGCTCCAACCAAT
Source organism: Bilobella aurantiaca (assembly GCA_021029175.1). Classification (NCBI taxonomy): domain Eukaryota; kingdom Metazoa; phylum Arthropoda; class Collembola; order Poduromorpha; family Neanuridae; genus Bilobella; species Bilobella aurantiaca. The sequence continues at coordinate 26,197 of VYYI01000667.1, forward strand.
AGGCCAACACCGCCAACTCAATTATTAGTATATATAAAACACAAGTTGCTGATTGGCGCCTCGAAACTCGCGGATTCGAGTTTTACTACTTTCATTTTTTTTCCTTTAGTTTTGAGCCCTTTCTAATGAAGTAATGATGGTTATATAGAGATCAGCTGTTCTCGTCGTGTTGTCTTAATTAACGCTCGAGTTAATCGCAGTTAGTTTAACAACCACAATTAACGAGTGTAGTTAACGTCGCCAAACCTCAATTAACTAACTAACTTCACAATTAACGAACAATTAATCCTGATCGGAGGATAGCGACTTCCTAAAAACAACGCAAAACATTTCACAAACACATTTCCCCACGTTCTACTCTCGGGAAACGCTCATCGTCTTCCTGGCACTTGGATCAAGCTTCGATTACTTCGAAGAGGGGACTTAATTGATTAATCATGATCTGTTGATAATCGTGATTAATTAAGAGTCCTGACTACTGAAGCAAAAGAATGATATAACGAAGTACACTCCTATCCAAACACTTCCTGTCATCAGTGCTAGAATACAGCTAAAGCTTCTTCAAGGGCCCTTCAAGTGATCATCGTTTATAAAAGTAAATCATCTTCGATAACTGGAGAAAAAATTACATCGAAACCTAACGTGGCTACGCTGTGCTGAATTCGAAGCCCGGCTCCTGCTCAGTTGATTGTTGTACACGAACCGTTACAAAGGCTAAGGGTCAATAGTTACTGACACGAGATCTTGAAATTATCAATTATCAATCAATCATAAATCATCCTTCTCGAGTGTATACTACCCGAAGTACCACCTTAGGCTGTAAACTTGTTGAAGTAACCACGTTCACCACGAAGTTATAACCTTGCGAACCAAACGAGAGCTGTCAATTAAGGGAAGACTGCACCTCTCAATTAGTCAAACAGCATCAGCCGAGTGTAATGGTCAGCAACTTAATTAACGCCAACAAGTGATCAATCAAACCTCCTCAACTGGGAGTCCTTAATCAACTCTCAACTCGCGAAGATTTTAGCATCATCTGTCTTCTGCAAACTTTTCCAAAGTCATAGTGATCGGAACCAAGAAATACAGGGTCAATCATTTTCATTAGTCAAGTATCTTCAAAACCAATGACTTACGAGTCATCACAATTCGGAATCGCTCGGAAGTAGTCGGAAATCGGCCTTTACGCTCAGATCCTCTCTTTTCCTACCCTATCCTAAGGATATCCATTATTGGAAGTCCTCTCTTTTCCTACCCTATCCTAAGGATATCCATTATTGGAAGTCCTCTCTTTTCCTACCCTATCC
>VYYI01000668.1:0-27486 GCA_021029175.1 Bilobella aurantiaca
CTAATTGTAAGATTTTTTTTTAAATTACACAATGCTATTGTTACAAGACTTTTGACTATCTCTTGACTCTATTGACACGTGTTGTCCTGTTGACTTCTCAACTCTCTCTCTCTAAAGTTATGTATGAATTCCAAACAGGCAAGACAGGAAATAGACGTTATATAAATTCTAAAAAATAAAATTCATAAATTCAACTAGACTTTAAGAGAAAGCATTTGTTTTCCTTGGTGCTATTTATCCAGGTTTATACGATTTCCCTGGACCCAGCTGGTGAGCGTCTCCCTCTGTTTGATGTTTTGTTTTGATGTTCTGAAATTCTAAAAAAAAATATCTAGAGCACGGGAAGGAATTATGGTGAGGCTAAGTTGACTTTTTAGCCTCCTTCCCCTGAATTGAGCTCAATGCCCTTCTTCCTACACAGAATTTTTATTGATGAGAAGAAAAACGGAAGCGAAGGCTTGTCTTTCCCTCTTCACTTCCATCTCATTTCCGCCTGCTTTCTCCGATGCTTTCTCCTTTCAAGAAAAATCTACAAAAAACGTCATCTCTGAAAAAAAAACTTTTAGAAAAAAAGCATCTAATCGTTTAGAGACTTTTTCTGACGCTATTCGAGAGAACACAAATCCAGACCATAGGGAGATGCGACTCAAGTTGTCCATTAGTAGTGGAGATAAAGGAGGGAAATTGATTCCTTCCGCCGACTACCTCCTCACACTTTCAAAGCAAAATGTCATCATCATCCACCGAAGAAAAATGAGGGAACATTTGTAATAACTTCAAAGTTTCTTCCTTCGATGGCCTGCATGGAATTGAATAAGGATGAAATGGAAATTTGTAGCTCAATTTGATCTGTCCTATCGGAGGAAAGAGCCCTTTCACGATTCATGTAAATATCAATAGCATTTTCTTCTGCATTTGATTCGTTAAGCAGAAATATGTTTTACAGGAGCATGAGCGTATATTTTACTGCGATGGAATTCTTAAAGGTATTTCAATTGAGTTGTCCTGTATACGAGTAATAAAGTAACAAAATAATGCCACATTTTAAACTTTTAGATTCGCAGTGAAATTTATAAACGATTGTTTTAAAAGAACAATAGTTGCTGAAATATTGCTCTGCAACGTTGTGATCACCATTGGAATCTGGGTATTTCCTTCACGTCTTTAAGAATTAAAAATTGAACAAATTTAATTCGATAGGCTTGAAAATAATCTTATTGGTAACAACTTTGTAAAATGTAATGTATACGCGTCTCGAATTTTGTCTCCATTCTAACTATCTAATGGAATTATTTAGAAAAACTTTAATATACAGGGTGTTTACCGAAGGCTTGATAAATTATTACCAATGTCCCTTAGTGACAACCGAGTTTACTCGTTTTAATGCCGACAGCAGCAATTTAGTAGCTTACAAAAATTAAGAAAAAACTCAACTTGTTCCAATACTTCCAATATACGATAAATGGGAAAACTGTAGATTTGCAATGTTATTTCCTTAATAATATGACAGAATTAGGTTAGGTTTAAAAATTTTGGCGTAGTGAAACAAATTTTTTTGTTTCTAAAACCCAAGTTTTCTAAAACTAAAATTGCGGGGCCTTGAGCAGAATCAACCCGAGCGAAGACTTAAGTTAACTTAACATAATTTCTAGTTATCTTAATTTGGTAATTTGGGGAATCAGTTTCTAATTGTTTTTGATTCTGCGTTGCTGCGATGCGCGACAGGATGTCGGCAATAATAACAACAATCAATTGCAAAAATAAATAATGAATTTATCCGGCCTTCGGTAAACACCCTGTATACCTTTTTGATGATTTCAAGCTTTTTTTTATTCATTAATAATATTCAATAATCAAGAAATTCCGAAACTTTTATGAAGCAATCCATTGTCATTGAAAAGAACCTTATCTTAACTTATATATAGCGTATTAATAATATAATACACAAAAATCAAAAGAAGTTATAAAAAACGTTTGTTACATTTTTTTTATTCACAAAATGTGAAAATATGTTATACTGGAATAAGTATTTGATGGATGCATTAAAATGGCACTTTGTTGAAAGTGGGGACTTTTCAATTTTTCACTGTTATTAGGAGAAGAATAGAGGAAGGAAAGAAAGAAATAAGAGTAAATATTCTTCAATTCCATTTGATCAATTTTTTCAACTGCTGCGTGTGCGGCTTAATTTTTCACATAGCGGAGAAAGGAGTATGATGGGACTCGCCAGGGCAACACCTCGAACAACCCCACAAATGAGGTGAACGAAGTGAAAACAAACTTCTTTTTTTTTGTTTTTTTTTTTGACAACATAAACGGATGGCAGTTACTTAATTGTGGTTACAATTAATTATGAATTAACTAACTGAGATGAAAATTAACTAGATGATGATAGACTAATAAATAACGATTATGGCAGCTAATTGCAAGCGAACGTATTTCCCATGTTAATACACTTTTAATTTTAATAGTTTAATAAGTAATTGTTATAATCAAACCAAACTTTACCGTTATTTTGTTTAGAACAAAAAAAATCTAATTGATGGCTGTAAATTGGCTAAAACAACAATTAATAAAGAAAAAACAATTAGTTAGTATCAAATAAATATTAAATTTAGTTATTGTCGAAAACACACATTTGTGTGTAACCTGGCGTCTCTTAGTGGTTATCAATAAATCAATCGTTTATTTGACTTTTGGCGTAAGCCATAATCAACACGAATGACAGGTGGTTACACATGTGTTACACAGAATTTTAAAATTGTAAGCTTACGGTATTTTGTTTTCAGTAATGGATTAGGTAATTGAGCAATTTAGTAAGATTAACAAGTTAGTAAATTTAGTAAGCTTGACATCCCAGCGAGTTTATTATGATTATTAATTTAGAACAACTAACATGCTGAACGCAAGTGGTAAAATATTATGTATATGTATTAAATATTGTTGTAATGGCCGCCAAGATCAAAGTTGGTATTCAATATGGTAGGTAAATTGCATTTAAAGTTTTTTAACAATTAACTTAACTATGTTCCAGTTTGATTTTGTCAAGAATTTATAACGGGAAGCGAATTTGATTTCATTAGATACCAGCATTCTTATCATTTTCATAGTCGCGAGTCCACTCGGATAGGGTCGTACATACAGTACATATCGATTATCGCTGAAAGTATATTGATTACAAGCAATTATATAATTTCTTAGCCTTTATCCCAACGTCTGAAATTTGTAAGGAAACTCAGGTATTGTTTTCTATGACGCTCTAATTTCACCGCATACAATTGTACAATATTTAGTGGGACCGGTACATTAGAGTTATAGTAATATAGTGCAGGATAATTAAGACTTGAATATAAACTTAAGCCGCCATTTAATTTTTTTGAAACTGAATGAGTTTCGTTACTAACTAACGCCACTAACATCAATCTGCAAAACAGGTGAGTTTTGTAGTCTTTGCCAGAGGCAAGGACCCATGAAACTGCAGATGACACTTCAGGCAAAACCTCAAAATCAAATAAGCTTGGTTTAGGGTAGGATTGATCAAAGATTTCCTTCAGTATCTTCTTGTCATTTTGAAGTGTACTGGAAGCGCAGCAAGGAAAACGCCCAAAGGCAAGGATTTTCCTTGTTACGCTCAGATACAGGTAGCACACAATTTCGTCATTTCATAATAAACAAAGATATCTTCATCTCGGCTTAATTTTACTAGCGGTATAGCCTCAAGTCTTTGGCTTATAGTAGCAATTCTGTTGATTAATAAAGGAAGTATTTTCTAATTCAATGAGAACCCAACGCATTACTTTTGGAATTTTATTTACCTGGCTTCTATAACTTCTGGGCCTTTATGTGGGTATTTAGATTCAAGTTCATTCCAATAAGAAAAGTGATTTCAATAATCCTTCAATTTTTTGTTTCAAACCAAACGCTGAGTAGACTTTGATTCGCTTTTACTATTAAAAATTTAATTGTTAGGATTGTTATTGTTAAGTTGTAAAGTCGATAAAATCAGCACAATAAGCGTGTTTTCCAGGTAGGTTTTTTTTTGTGAATTATTCCATATATTAGGCAAGTAAAGTCATCCTAGGGCAGGATAGTTTCACTTAATATTGTGACTTTTCTTGTCTTTAGACGGGGTTGCTCAGCTAGTCCAGTACAAAGTACAAAATATTTATAACATCAAAGTTTAAAAAAATCAATATTTAAAACAACAGATGTACATCTCTAGCGGTGAATGCGAAGTGTAGGTGACCTTTTGTGCGTCCATCTTGATCTCTCATAGAATAGATTAGTGAAGTACGGCCATATCGCTTTCACATATGATTTTGAACGAGTTGAGTATTTCATTAGAAATGACTACCTCCTGAAAGGAATGCACTTCATTTTGTTTAAGACTAGATAATTTTTCAAAGTATATTATACAACTTTACTTAAGTGACGTGGTATAGTTGTTTACTATTTTAGTTGAAAACGTAAAAAACCTCTTTCGGTAGAAATGCTTAAGAGCGCTTTTCCTTTGAAGTTTGCACGTAATCTTTCCATTAGGAAGGAATCGCTTAATAATTCAGATGAGCGATGCTCCAGAGAACCGAAGGTTTTCAAAGAAGCGAATTGAGATGTGATGCTGCATTTTAATTCCCTTTATAATCTAAATCTGCATCTTCAAGACCTGAATTCAATTCGCTAAAACCACGGATCTCGTCAATCCGCGGTGCGCCAGTACATTGCTATTTTTACTGCGAAAATCCATCTCATGCCTCATTCTACCTAGTACGGTATGAGGCACACTAACACTCGGTATAGCAGCCTAATAGTTGAATTCAAATTTGGAACCAACACAATTTGCCCAATATACCCTGGATATTATTTAAAACTGAAATACCAAATGTATCAAGTATGACCGCTTATAAAAATTTGATTTCATGCGTCGTTCAGTGATTAACTTGAACTTGTCGAAATAGGAAATATCTCTGTAATTGGAAATTGCAAAAATCCAATAAATGGTAGATTTTTTTTTGCAAATCGATTTGTGACGGCAGCAGCTTTTGGCTAAGGCAATTAAAGGTTTCACAAAATTAAATAGTAAGTGACTTCTTAAATTATTTGATTTTCCGCAATTGAGTTTGCTTGGCCGTGAAAATTCGTGCATTCCTAATAACTTAATAAATTGTTAAAAAATTGTATCTTAGTAACTTCAGAAATTTAGCAAACTCTATTTTTTGTTCTCAATTAAAATGGAAATGGTCAGCCTTACGCCTCATCATGTTCACTTTTGGTCGAGGCACTCATTTAATTTTGTAGATTTAATGTCTAGGAATGTTGAATACTTTGTGCCAAATTTGCATCGGGAAATTTCTGCGTTTTAAAAAGCAGGTCGGGCGGAAGTTAGTGATGACGGAAATTCCAATTATAAAAGGCAGCAATAATTAACTTGAATGGCTGAAACTCGTTTTCCAGACTTTTTTTTTAAGTTGTAGACTTGGTTTTTTAGACAAGATATCCGAGAAAGTGGAATTCATTTGGAAAATCCGTTGAAAAATTTCCTTTTTGCCAACTTGTCTCTGGAGATGGAGATGAAAGTTGCGATGAAAAGCGTTCGTCTCAAGATTTTTTTTTTCAGACATATCAAATGAGTTTTTTGTGGAAAGCTTTTAGCTGAAAGTTGAAAAAGTGTATGAGAGAGATTTGTCACTCTGGATTCAATTAATATGAAGATGAAAGGGCCTCCCTTCTTCCTCATCCGTTTGCATATTTTTCCATGTAAAATCCTATGTATGTTTCTATAGTTTTTCACTCGTCTTTTGGAATCTACACCTTGCTTTCATCTTCCATCGAATCAATAACAGAGATGAAGGAATCCAGGATACACATCAAGGCGTTCAAGAGGTTTCCAGAATTGGAGCATCTGTCAAGCATGAATATATATTTTGGCCTGACAAGCCCGTCTTAGGCCCCCAAAATCAGGGCGTGCCCATTCTTGGTAGTATCTCAATGGACCCGTTTGAGGCCTGAGCGGTGTGGGTAGAAATACCCCTTCCATTAACATACATCTCATAAAATGCCAATAAAATTTAATGTTTAAACTTCATGGTTTAGCAACGTTATGGACATGTACCTACATTATCTCTTTTCACGTCCACGAACTGGGTTTTCTGGCTAGTCTTATACTCATACGCTAGAAACTTACAAAACTGGGATACAAAAGTTTCAACCTGAGTATGATTAGGGACACCCTCACAACGTTGCTTTTATAACTCGTACGATTTTCAAAGTAAGCCACACTTATATAACCTCATAGGCTACAAAAATACGATTTTTATTAAGAGTAGAATATGCAGCGAACCCGGACTGATAAATTACTTCCAGGCGTGCCATGTTGCGACTCAGAAATGAAATATTGACAGTGTAATAAAGATGTAGTCCCTAATGATTGTGTCATGAATGCTAATGCGTTTTTTTTTAAGTTGAGTCTAATATTAGGCTTGTTTTTTTTTTTACAATAAATAAGATAAAACTAAAGTTGTAAGGTTGTAAATATAGCAAGCCTCCACAAAAATTGCTATTACATTTAGAAAATAGGGTGAATTGCGTTCATGAGTTTGTTTGGATTTTTAGTGCCCACTGTGGCGGCCTATGCAAATTTCATCACCACATTACTATTCATAGCCTTTTAGGCATAACATTTTAGCCCTCTAAAATATAAAATAGTGTGTTTATGGTTTAACCGGAAATACTTGCAGCCTTTTAAAGATGCTATTAGAGCCTGCACTAGTCCAAACGGATTTTTTTTTACCAAAATGACAAAGAGAACTGAAATCTAGTTCGCAAGTTAGTTGAATTTTAATGCAATACTTAAAAGTTAAATGATAGCATCAATTAATATAAATAAGGCGCACTTATTAGTGTATTACATTTGCAGATATTTTCGAATGTCATATGAAAACCGATTATGGAAATAGGTGAAAAAAAGTCATACAATTTTCAGCATTTAATGTTACATTTTTTTGGCATTTGAAAAATCGTAACATACAAAAAAAAAGTTTAACAAAGTCATTCCCAAATGTTAAAGAAAGTATTGTGGACGAAATCTAAATAAACAATTTTTTTAATTAATAATTTGTTTAAAAACAAACTAGTTACTGAAATAACTAACGTTGATAACTCATTTAATAATAATCAGAGATAAAATTTAATTGGACGTTAAATTCTTAGCTTAGTTGTATTGTCTTACAAATAAAGCAGTCCTTAAGTCAATGGAGAGTAAACGCCAAGTAACGCATTGTAATATTTTCGATTTTTTTTATTGGCACTTGCGGTTTTTTATGCAAATTCTCCTTCCCATCCTTATTATTCATAGCCTTTTAGGAATAAAATTTTAGCATTTTAATATAAAGCCTAAAAAGGGCAATCTAATGTAGGTCGAAGAGAGGACGTAAGAGCCCCGCTCGCCTTAAAAATATAATTTATTGTGGCGAAAGTGGCCGCATAATCCAAAGACAAATCGCATCCGGAGCTACGCGTCCTCCCAAGAAAACGTTTACTTTTATCTCCATTCGTGCAAGTTCTGCGACAGGGAGGATAACCCATTCAAACGGCCATCTTTGCTTCTTATTGTTTAATGTAGAAATGCAGATGTTATTATGCAAAGTAAGGAGGAGGAGAGGAAGGAATTTCTCCCGAAAACCCTTTCGCAAAATCTTTACATCAGATAGCTGCGAAATTGGGTTCGGCTGCGTCGAAAACCGATGTTGAAGTGTTGGGAAAGGCCTTGTAAAAGGAGGCAATCAAAATTTTTATTTTCATTTGAGCCATTGCTCTGGGAATAAACAGGTCCCTGGTAAAGCCTATTCCAATCACTGCTTGTTCAGGGATTCAGTACGTGAGGTGCGTCTAATGGGAGACATCTGTGACGCTGGAAGATGCTGCGTAGGCATTATACTGGAACATGTTGACTCCTCAAATGCCAAGTAAGAAAGAGCCAAATTGCTTCGAGTCGACTCTCACGCTTTCACCTGGCAAAATGGGCTTAGGAGACCCAGGCATTATGGACATGTCAAAAGCACACTAAATTCAATTTGGAACTTATAATCTCGCCTTTTTACGCGTCGGAAACAGGGATCAAATAAATCTACACAAATTCAATCACTTGTATTCAGAATATGGTGCTCACGGCGGGAGCCTTTGCATTTAATACCCCAACTTCCTCTTGAAATCTACGATTTCAGAAATTAGCATCCAAAGTTCTTACACTCAAAACAAAACAAAATAATTTAGCTTACGTGTATTGGACAATGAGCAATATGTTTCTACAGATGTTACACAACACTCAATTAGGGATTTTCAATTTTTTTTTGAATTGATTGTAAAACGAGATCAGCAACAGCTAAAGCTGTGTGGACACATGCTTAGGTTTACTACAAGCATTTCATAACAAATAAATTTCGTGGTTTTCAATTGTGATCTTACAATCCAAATTTTGAAAGTATTTTTAACACTTGAGTAGAGTGACCTTAAAACCTAATAAAAGTAAATTGAAATTGACCTTCAGATGTCGTTTTCAAAAATATCAGAAACACGTCATATTTCGAGAAGGGAAACGGAAGCAAATTGGTGATTGTGCATCACCTTTACTAAATTGCCAAAGCATTTGGAAAATTAAAATTTTCCATTTTGGTTTACTTTTGGGGAAGTTTTGCAAAATTATTTGTTTTGATGAAAGAAATACTTAAACGTAGTTTGCCTTAATAAAAATTATCCTTGGAAAGTGAATTCTACCAAGAATACGTTCCTTAAGTAAATTCTTTATAAATTTTTCAATAAAGGAGCAGATGTGAAATGGAAGATGCTGACTAATTGTTGGAGGCGTTGATCCTTTAGAAGTAAACACAATTGAAGATAAATGGAGAAAGCGGAGAAAGGAGGTTCAAATGGATCTTGTCCTTACAGAACTCATACTTTCTTTACGTATTTTCCTGGGCAGTTGGGCCGGATGCAAAGGCTTCCGTCAATGGAACTATTGATTTTTCCCACTTCACTTTTCTCCAGGATATTGCCGCCTTCCAGCAGCAATATCCAGAGGCATAGGGCAGGTCATCCTGTCACATTCTCAATATTTTATGTTCCTTAATATAAAGTTGTTATGTGGATATTGACTTTTATAAACTTCAGTAGACTTCCAGTAGTGGCCTCAAAACGTCAAACGCACAGATCTTTCCTTTCTCCTCCGACAGGCATGTTTTACTTAACAAGACTAAGTTGAAGGATGCCAAAGGTTTAAACGGCGTCAGTCAGTCCGGAACTCTTTTCAAAATACGTATACATATTTCTGAGTTTCTGTTTTCTGTTTTGACATTACATACTTGGCAATAGTTGCTGTAATTCAGGTGCGTCAAAGAACAGGATAGTGATTTCACCTCATTATTTTTATAATAAAGCTAAACCGGCTAATGAGTCTTTTCTTTTGATTTATTTAATTTTTCGAGTTTTGTAACTTGCACGCGCAACTAAATTATATACAAAATATATGTCCTAGTGTTCTAAGATGTAATGCAATATTTCCATATGTGAATAGCTTACTTATTCCTAAGAACAGTTCTATCCTTTCCAGTAATCACAATAATCATCAAATATAAAACTTTATTTTAGTAATACGGTTTCTCAAATTGAAATTAAGTACCTTTCTAAAGTTGTTTTATTTTTTCCAAATCTCTTGAATTTAATTAAATTCAATTTTGTAATTTAAGAATTGCAGAAATTTGATTCCGCTAACTTGAAGCACTCTAAATTTCTGTAGTATACAAATATTGCGAAGCATCATCACAAAGTTTATATCGCTGAAGTTCTCATATACCAAAATTGTGGCAAGGAACGTAAAAAAGTGCGTTCTTGGTGAGGTAATTAAGGACAAAGGGCTAAGTATCGTATCTCTGATTAGAGTAGGTGATCCTTCAAGTGCAGCAGAGTGTGGTGTGATGAAGAGCAATTTATTAGAGGCCGTCCTTACCCAAGCTCCTCTTCATTTTACGTTTGACGGTGAAAGTACTTTTGGAAAATAACACAATTGCTAAAGACAGTGGGAAGAAGGGAAAGAAGTAGGTTAATGGTCCAAAGCTAAGTATTCAGACCACGCAGTTCCCAGGCCCAGCACCCTCCATTGTTCTTTTCCATTTCCAGAAAACAAGCCCAATTTGCAATTTGAGTCTCTCGAATTTAAACAATCGTCGCAATTAGTCTCTTACCCAGAGCAACATCAATGCCTCGCAAAATGGGCCCGTTTCCGTACACGATTCAAACTAAAAGAACGACAATTCATTAGTTAATGTACTACTCGGTCTAAACAAAAGCGGCCTTCCGCATTCAGTTTCAGCTAAAATAATTCGGATCTTTTTGCTAAAAGATTTCGCTATGGATGGAGTAAATTAGCGGAATCTCTATTGGAGAAAGTTAGAAAAAGGATTTTTGTTGTGGTTGTTAATTGGTGGAAGTGTTGAGGCGAGATGGAAATTGGCATGTATGGGGAATCTGAAACGCCCTAGAATTGTTACGGTGAGGTTATCCACCTCATAATGTAATAATTATTTAGGGCCGTGGCGGTATCCATATAAGGTGAAATGGACTTTTTTTATACTTCCGTGGTAGTTTATGGCATGAACCGTAAAATTGTGAAAGGAGGCCGAGACGAGGTCTAGAATCAGGAAGAGAAAGCATCAAAAGGAAAGAAGGATTCAATCTAAGGGAAACCAAGGCCCTTGGGATTGTCTTACCAACCCTCCGCACAGTTCTCCAAGTACCCACAAAGCATTCCCTTTAAAATCAAGCATCGCTAGAGATCTCTCGTCTCTTCTATTGATAGCTGAGAGAGAAGGCATTAAGGCCTAATTTTACGTACTTCAAGTGGTCATCATCATCCTACTTTTCGTCTCTGGAAATACGTACTTTTTTTTAGAAGAGAGAATCTTTTTTGTTGTTTAGGATAAACTAAGTATTTACGTAAATTTGCACAAATGGCTGCAAAATGGTTCAATAAAAATTTGTTTTTGAATAACTAGATTCAGATTATTATAAAAAGCATGATGAACACGCTGAGGGCTGGTAAAGTTAAAAAACGAAATAACCAAACGCATTCATTATAACATGATATTGTTGACACTTCTCACACGGAAACTGCTTCAAAATTCAAATACTGGTTCTCCTTGTGTAACAACGTTTACGATTACGAAATACAAAATCGTATCGTTTACTTTTGACTCTTTCTTTGTGTAAAACTTGAGAACTGTGACATCTCTATGGCAAGAATATTTGTTTACGCCATTATGACATCTGTCAAATATGTTCTCTGCAAGAATAAAATCTCATTTTTTAACCTCGAATTTTAAAATTTCTATCGAATCAAAGTGTTCTACGTAATGCTTATTTTTTATTTTCATCTTTTGAGTAATTGTTTTTTAAGCAAATACATAGTAATACTAATGGAGTATAGGAGGCTAATGGTAGAAACCATGTTTAAAGTAAAATTGACTTTAAATGCTTTAAGCGCGATTATTGACGTTATGAATTTGGAACAATATGACACGCAAATGGATCGGTGAGCTTACGAAATAGACCTAATTTCCAACCTCAAATGAATCGGATAAAAAAAGGGGATTGCGAAATCTCTCAATTTACTACCCAAAACGAAAAGTTAAAATCAATTGTAGCTTTATTTCATCTCAGCATACTAACAAGTGTTTAGTGCTTACTGTAAAGGAATTAATTAAAATTAGTTGAAAATTGGAACATTAATTTTAGAATAGTGCAGTAACTAGTTACGTTTCCATCATAGTTTTAAACATAATTCTAAGAATTACTTAAATGAAATGGGGAAGGCGGGTGAAAATAAGTGGGGAAATACATCATTTTAAAATATAAAAATATGAATTTGAATAAGGAATTCTTAACAACACAGTAATGTTTAAGGTGGCTTAAATTTGTTACTTAATTATAAAATCTTCCGTAAGGTGAATAGGTACTTAACTTAACATTTCTGACCAGTGTGTTGTTTTTAAACAATTGCAAACTAGACGTTCATTCAGAAAAAAAAGCTTTTGTTTTGGCAAATTAATTGGCTGAAACTGAATCAGTTGCATACTAACATAAATTGTTACAACGCATCCTAACAGAATTATATCCCTCAAAATCATTCTCACATTTAAAGAAGCAATACAACTTACCAAATTTACTTTCTCTCTTTAAGAAAACCTGCTTTCTCTTAGAGGCAATCCTCTGCTTATGTCAACCGTTTGGGGTGGTTGGTTGGGAGGAATGCGGCCGAAGGTGACTGGTGAATAATTTAGGTACCCTTATGGAAATAATGGCTTTTTGTTGTTTTTTGGCTTAGTTTAAGGATCACAGGAATCCGTGGCTGAGAACTGGCTTATTCATGTTATTGGACAATAAAAGTGCAGACAGGAGGATGAGGAAGAAATCACCGGAAAATTCCATTGGGGCTCCAGCTCCTCCAGCTATGTCCACACAAAGTAAAAAAAGAGAAAGTCATTCAGTGAAAGGAAATGAAAAAGAGAATCCGAAATTGAATCAATTTGACATTTTCATGTGCTGTAGAAGTGGGAAGACGGATCCCTCTGGCTGCTACCCAATTTCTGTGCCTTCCCAATTCAGGACAGGACACGAGAGATGCCCTGTGGGATATTTATTACGTCGAGGGGACCCTTACTTGCCCCTTATTTCCTCACCCCTCTCCCTCTGTTTGCTCAGTGCCTAATTCGGAAGATACTCTATTGAAAATTCTGGAGGAAATGTTGGATTTGAATGAAATTCTACAATTTACCCCTTTACTACTTCTGTCCAAACTAACGACAACCTGCTGTGGCGCACTTTCAAAATTACTGAAGCGAATAAGCTATAAATTCTTTTAAGTTAAGCTGGTTCATTACCGAATAGTCTTATTCATTTCTGAAAAAAAATTTAGAGATTGAGGGGGGTGAAATTTCTCCTTCTAATTCTCTGATTTCTCAAGAAATTCTCATTTTCAAATCTTGAAGTTGAAAAGGTAAACTTAAAAAAAAAATCGGGAATTAAACTTATTTTTAATGTAAATATAGAATAGCTTGATTTTATAGTAATTAGCTAATTTTTGATGCTTTTCTTACCCATGCTTCTGTTTCGAACCTCCAATGAGCCTTAAGAGTAATCAAAAATAAATCAAGTATAATTTTACGTTATTTAACTTGATAAATTCGAGAAATATTCTTTCAAAATACCTGGTTCGTAAGAAGTTCCTTTACGGAAAGCGTAGTCAGTGTTGGGAATTGTCAGCTCACATTCAAAGAAGGATGTGATTGAAGTGAAATTCGTCTCCTTCATTACCTTGTATGCATAAATGTCGTAGGCACCTTTGGTGACCGTTGTCTCCACCACTAAATCGTGCACCCTAGAAGGTAGATGAACCCTGTTATTAAACCCTATTTGAATAATACAGGTTTCTTCGACATAAAACAGTACACATGAAATTTTTCATTTAAAAGCCTTCATGGCAATTGCGGTTACTACTTTAAATTATTTTCCTAATGCTTTAAATTCCATCACAATACGATTGTACGTAACGAATGCAACGACCCGAAGACAACAAAATGTAGAAACGTCACAGAAAATGAGAGTTTTAAGTCAAAATTGCTACTAAATTCTAGGGAGCGAGGAATGTTTACCTTTTAAACTGCATTCAAAGCACAGAAGGAAAGGAGGCCCTTAGATTAAACGGGAGAAAGTATTCGTATATTCGAATATTTGGAGGAGAACAGTAAAACAAAAACAATTTTTAATTAAAATTTTTGCTGCGGGTTATAATCCTGAACGCAAAAGTTAAAAGTGAGCCCCCTTCCCTCCTCCAAGTGTCTACAATGGTATAAACCTTTCATGAAGATGGATTATTGGAGAAAGTTTATGCGCCATGAAAATGGGGAAATTCTATTCTCCTACTTTCCCAACTGTAGACAAAAGAATCGCAATTTTGGAGTCGGGAACTTTTATTCAAAGGAGAAACTCATTAAGAAATCTACTGGATTTATGAGCGCAGGTGGAAAGGAAACTTTAAGGAAGGCAACACTTAATTGAAATGTGACATCTTCCACCGTCACAATCTCTTTATCTTTCCACTTAGGACAAACCGATTGTGGGAATTGTAGAAATTCTCCTGAGCTTCCTCACATGAGGATTTGAAATATTTCGTTCTAAAGACTACGGAAATTAGAGGCGGAAAGGGGCGGATTGTACTGGTTTGGACTCCAAATGAGTGTCACTCTGGTCGGGAATTATGTAACCGTAGTTTGAGGTTTTGAAACTAGTTTGAAATTAAATTAACTTCCTTCTAGACTTTCTGAGCTCAGGGGAATAATTTAATTTAACCTAACCTGTGCCAAGGAGAAACCTATTTTGGTCTTTTGAAAGGAAGAAGCTTCAGAAAAGATAGGACTTTTAGGACTCGGGGTTTCAACTCCTAATTTCGCAACTTATAATCTAGTCTTAAACTTTCCTTTTAACCTGACGAGACCTAACAAGTTAGAAAAGATCCGCGAGGTTCCTTATCTGTGGCCTCAAATATTTCTTAATAGAAAGATACGGAATCACTCACAACGGTAGCGTGTCAAAAATTGTTGGTAACGTTATGGTGGGTTTCTGGTTACGTTGTATTGCTTGGTATGGTTGGAAAAACTATGCATGTTATTGTTTGTAAGCTTATTTTACTGTTTTTTTTTACTAGATCTGTATTATGAATATCTCATAGAAGGAACTTGCCGGGATGTGTTTTGTTTATAACGCATTATTTTAGCATTGTTTTAAAGGCTAATTGTTTTTTATCGCTGTATTTGTCACTGTCCGTAGCGCTATTTTCTTAGTATTGTAGATAAAGCTGTACTTTCAATTTTGTAGTAGCATGTATTATTGTATTTTTGTATATTGGTAATTTTACATATTTTACCCCTCATTTGTCGTTCATTCGTTTTTATTTATTTTGTTGGTGGTGAAACTAATGAATGGAAATTAAGCAATTGGTAGTGTTCTCGGAAATATGTTATTTTTAGAGTTTTGCTATGGCCGTATTTGTCGGTGTTTGTTAACCACTCATTTACCTTTTGCAAGCTTGCCTAAATATTGGAAATGCAGAATATGAAATGAAGAAATGTACAATTTTGTTGTAGCTTTCTGATTTATATTATTCAAAGTGAAAGTTCTAACTCTACGTAGAAGCCAAGCGTTTAATTGGAAAATATTTGAACTAGTTTCGTTTTCAGAACTAGCATACCAAGGTTTAATTAAAAAATGTTCTAGACTAGAAACATTCTGACTATTTTTAAAACACCAAATTTCTTCTAGCTTTTCTTGTATTAATTATTGAATGCTCTCTTTCACTTTTGATACTCCAAGAGTTTGGAAACGCGGTTCTGGGCTATAATGATTAAATTTTGAATGTTGAAATCATATTTCTCATCAATTATTTTCCATGATGACTTTTCGCTTGATTGTATCCTATACATTGCAGCCTATAATTGGACACGGTCATTCATAAATAAATTTCACTTACTTCTTATCGGCACTTTCTCCATAGTACAGAGCGAGTCTGGGTTCGGGAAAGACACCGGAGGCCCAACAGGAAACGTTGACATATCCAGGAAGGTGCGTGCCACTAACATTTATGCCCATTTCCTTCTGGGGAGCTGAAAAAAAAACAGAGCACTTCATTCCGTTTCCGTTACCTTTCAATTAAGGGAACCATTGAGGTGTGACGACTTAGCACGCTCCCTAATGGACTCTCAGTTTGCGCAAGATGTGAACCCCTGTGCCGAAAATTGAGTCATATTTAATTAAACTATGGCTCTTAGCGTTGGCAATTAAAGTTGGGAAAACTATAAAGATTAGCCTAAAAGTAGTATATTATAATTTAGGTCTGCCAACCCACTCCGATGTCCAGTTAAGGACATTGTTGTATATTTTGTCATTTTATTGCTCGACTTCTATTTCATCAAATGCTTTCAGCAGTTAGTGCTTTTCCTAGTTCTATTGATTTAACGTCCATTTTATGTGGAAACAAAAATGGCAGTAAAAATTGATGCATGTCGACTGTTTCGTATATGCCATAATTTAATAGAAGTTGTCCAGAAATATAAGAGAGCGCTGAGGCCGTAAATAATGACAATGCCCACTGCGATGTGTGTTCGATTGATGCCTTGATTTCAAACAGAATTGGGTTCCCAGTGATGCGAGAGCCAATAGGGTATCAGCTTTTATGACCGTAATAGTATCATGCATCTTCGTCCAAATTGGATTGTAAAATAGGATAGATCACCAAATGGAAAATTTTCAATTAAATATTTTTACTGAAGCTATTCAATTAGGTTCTAAAAACATAAATATCTGTCCATATTGCAACCAATTACTTCCAATTTGAATTTATATTACGAGGGATATACATTACAATTCATTAAAAATTGAAAAGGCATAAAAATTGACCTAATTATAAAATTCGTGCCCAAATTTAGGTTTTACCTAAAGTTTAAAAAACCTAAACTCAAAACTTAACTCGAGTCTTCTACTAGATTTGCATTAAACTTCATAGTTCACATCCAGAATTTCTCATTATATTTTATTTAAATTGTGTATCTTTTCAATGAAGTCAAGGCCAGAAAATCATAAATTTCTTCTGCCTAAAATGGGAATTCTCGAAGGATTTAGATGCGCTTTTAATTCGAAGAGGCCTGAACTTTTGTGAGATGCGTCGGAGGAGTTCCCTGGCGATAAAATTAGCTTCTTCGACAAACTTTGAGACTTGTGTGTATGAAAAGGAGTGAATTATGAACACGCCCAAAACATGTAGTCGACTCGGCTGGAGGTCGCTGTCTCCCATAAATACTACTACAATAATGCTCCTCGCACAACAAACTTTTGCCCAAACAGTTCTCGAGTTCACAAAGTTTGAAATAAAAAGAAAGCAAGACTTTCTTTACATAAAGGTCTATGGAATAAATCAGTTCACTCCGAAAACATTCTACTGGTTCATGCACATCTTTCCCTTAATTCATGTTCGGTAAAACAAGGATTGAGGCATGTGTGTGTATGTGTGTTAGAGAAGAAACTTATTTGTGTAACCAATCAAGACCAACTTTTTCCGTTAATTGAATTTTGTGGCAATTTGGGAACACTTTGCCCCTAATTAATTGCAGTCTCGAAGTTATACCGTAGGGTCCGATTTCTAAACTTTGTTTTTCTAATAGAAATCGAATGAAAAATTGTTTATTCAATTACGCAATTCGAGACATAAGCAAGTTCACCACTAATTAAGGTAAACTTCAGTTTACCTTTAAATTTGATTAAATTTGAATGTTTTACTTTTGAAGACAAAATTGAATTATGAATAATGACATTTCTTTAATCAGTAATCACTACCTATACGGCCCTTTCTTTAAAACATTTTTGTCCGTCTTATGGAGTACATAAAAGATAGATCCATTCCACTATATTTTCTAAACAAATTTTGAAATGTTCTATAAAAAAGTAATAAAAATAATAAATACATTTGGTCAACTTTTAGTAAGGGAACTTATTGGTTCCTTAATATTAGAAGTAAAGGAGGCGCAGAAGGGCGTATGATTTCGGTTCACTAAATTTGCTCTCCTTTCATCTTTCTCCAAACCTCAAAGAGGATACAAATACTTTGATGTGTTAAGAAAGTGACGGAGAGCTCTGCCCAGGGAATTAATGAGGCTACAATGAATCCTGACTAAGGAAAATAAAAGAGCTTTAATTCGTCCAATTTGACAATGTCTTTTCCAGCAGAACACTAAATCCTATTTCCTTTTCCCTTTCTCTCAAAGTGAATTTTTTCAAGAAGGAAAAACGAATGGAAGTAATTTCGAGTTTTAGGAAGTTGGAGAAGATTAGTTGAAAAGGATCAAGAGCCAAAATGCTGCCAAAATAGATTCTGCAAAGTTAAAGCTCATGTGAGAAATTAGACCTCAATTATTTTTATTCTGCACGGGTGCTTTCGCGGTAGTTTGAACCTTCCGCCGCTCATGATATGAAAACTACATCACAAAAGAATTATCTAGTAACAAAACCTTCCAAATTATAACTAAACTTTGGTCCACTTTAATTTGTTTCTAGTGAAGCATCATTGCAACATTTCCCAAAGTATTTACAATATAAAGAGATTGAACATAATGATAATATAATACATGACATGAACATAATATAAATGCTCCAAAACGCAAAAAGCTCACTTGCATACTGAAAGAAAACGTTCTAATACAGAAAAACTAATTGTAAAAAAAAATGTAAAAAAAAACTCCTGAATTCAAGGTTTTGTTGTATTCCTTTCTTAAAATCGAGTTGATTTTTGTGTTCGGAAGATGAATATTTTTGTGGCTTTCACATATACACACAGCAAAGTAGAGAGGAAGTAAGTTTCTATATTTTTTCCTTTGAGAAAAAGGGTTAATTTCATGTTGGCTTACATTTTACCGTTGCGCATGCGTGCGGAACCCTACGATGAAGAATGAGCTGCGGAATGGTAATGTATAAGGTGGTGAAAAGAGAAAGTAGTTGCCATAAACTCAGATTTTAAGTGAAAGCAAGCCTCGGAGGAATTACGGTCTGAAATGTTTTTCTCATCTGTCTTGATTACTTCAAGTAACTTACTGCACCGCTCACCTTCCCTTCTAAATTGAACCTATATTCGAACGTCGTCTGATTTTCTACTTTAAAACAGTCGGTGAAAGTGAGTGGTGAATTTTCCCTTTGGAAATCAATTCTGTACCTTTAGCCCGTTTTAACGCTTTACCTCATGCGTACGCCCGCTTTTTCTTAGGTAAACTCTGCATAAAAAGCAATTAATTTGTACCTTGAACTGACGCATAGGGAATGATTGATTAGGCTTTCAAAATTATAGCACTCTTTGAACTGAAAAAAATGTTTGAAATCTCATACAGCAATGCTAATATTAAGGAAAATAGCTAGGGCTACTAGCGTTGTTTGATATAATAGTTTGAAAATAACAAATTCATATCAAAATATGTTTGCATGAAAGGCAGGACAATTGCGAAATGTACAATTTAGGACAGCAAAACGCATAAATGCTTCTACTGATATTTTTTGCAAAATTCGAAATTGGCATCGATTTTTGCGGCAAATAGGAAGGTAAAATTGGCAAAGAAATATAATAGCAACCAATAAAATATCATTAAATTTTGTATAAATATTAGAAGTATTTGACTCTGTTGTGTGTATGTATATAAAATACTCAAATCTTTATTTGTAAGAATTTTAAATGTTAAATCTAACTTATAAGAGCCAATCCTTCACTTGCTTTCAATCGTTACACTAAGTAGTGACGTAAATAATAGCAGAATTATAGTATAATTTTATCGATTGCAATTTAAATATCACTTTATAGCATATAGTAGAATGCTTTCTATCAGTTATTTTTTTTCTTTGAATTGGGGTCTTCTGTACTGAATTTTAATAATGACGTTAGAATTGTTTGTTTAGAAGAATTCTTAATTGGAATACCTTACAAAGAAAATCAGATTTCTCATTTACATTTGAGTTCCTTTCAAAGTTAGATAATTCTTTCATCTTTGGTTATTTGATCATTGGGAGCAGGGCTTTGTTGTCTGAAAAATGCACAATAAGAAAGGGGAAACGAATTTCAAATACTCAGTTTCTTTCAATCAATATTTTCTTTTTAAATTGTCGTGGAAGGATTCTGGAGTATTTGTTACGTCAAAAATTTCAATGAAGGATCTTCCATTTAACATGCAGTTTGGATACCATCTACATTCAAACTTAATTAGATTCCAAGCGATCAAACTCGTGCCTTACATTCCTGCAGAATATCTCTAACTAATCAGCGTTTTTGTCCCATACAAAACAACAAGTCCTGGTAACTATTGAACGCTCTCGAAAACTGCTATCAATTGCAATACGAAATTCGCCATCACGTTTAGCCATTATACGGACACAGTACCTTCGATTAATTTTTAAGCGACACTGTAATTCTACAGCGGAATTAAATTCCCAGACTTTCTCTCTTTGCTTAGTGCATCAAGTCGCTCTGTGGAACAGATTTGCTTTCACAATTTTTTAATGATTTTTTTTCAAATATTGTATTTGTAACTTACAGTAGACAAGCATAGTTCCGGACTTGTAGGCGTCATTGACGATTGTTGAGACCCTACACAAGTATTTACCACTTAGGTTTGTGTGAGGTCGGTGAATTTGAAGGGCTCTGTACATGTTGTACGTGTCGGGAGATGCTTGGTAGTCTAAATTAAGCTTTCCGCGAAGGATACCCAAATCTTGAGGGCGCTGGGTGGGGATCCATTGGTAGACAGGGGTCTCTTCGTTGTTAAAGTACCACTTGACGACGAGCCCTTGCTTCTCGTTCTCTTCCAACGAGTAGTCACAGTCGAGAGTCACAAATTCTTCAGTTCCATTTCGTATCATGGGAGGAACCTTAATGTCATTGATATGCACCCCGGTCACTCCTGTTCAAATAGACAACAAAATGGGATGAGACCCTTAAGTAGGGATAAGGGAATGAAATTGAGTCAAGGAGAAAGGGCCCTTCCCTCTCCCAAGCCACTTTATTCCAATCAAATGCAACTTCTAGGTTCGTTATGGTAATTGACAGAGTTGAGCCTCTTTGTCCTTCTCATTAAGTACATGGGTTTCAAACCCCTTGAAACCCATCTTCCGTCGTATTTTTTTTGGTCTTTCAATCTCTACGAGTCTTTCTTCATTTCCTGATTGATTGGTTGTTTCAAAGAAGTTCAATCAGCGTTTCCTCGTTGAAACGTCGAAAATGATACTAATTTATCATGTTCCCGAAGTATCTTTCGGCACAATAGTAGATTGTCTAAAGTGAAAAATTTCCAAAATGTTACAACTGATATTGGTATTGCAAAAATAGGAATTTTAGAAACTAAAAAATAATGTTCCCTACTTGGCAGTTCAAGAGAAAATTTAGAACTGGAATTCAATTATTCCCAAATAACAATATGTACACGTATTGGGCAGTAGAAATAACCGAAACAAAATTGTTCAGTAAGCCTTTTTTGTAAATCTTTAAAAAAAAATTTACACTCCGAAGAAAATTTTTTTGGGCAATTACGAGAGTATGTATTTCTAAGACATTTTTAAAGAAGTGATTATTCGTCTTCATTTTTTTAAATATAGCCAAAAGTAAACTTCAAACTCAAAAAAATCAACTTCAAAATTCAAACATCCATTGTTAGGATTACATTAGCATTACAACCTATTTTTTATTAAAGTTCTGCAAAAAGATATTATACGCAAAAAGTAATCATTTGGGACATTATGAGCCACTGCTCCACTGCATCTAGGCGTCTGCTTTTGTTCAACTTTGAAATATTATCCACCCAAAGTTTGACTTAGTACAGGGACGCACAACAGTATTTTTGGTTTAAATGATTTACTTGGCGGCGAGAATAATTTCCAAGGCCTGGATGGAGAGCAGAAGAATAATGCAAGGGAGTGGGCTTTTAAGTTGAAATGGAATGCACGTATCCTCCTGTCTTTGTAGTATTTTGGGAAGTATGCCGTTGTGTAAATGCTGGAAGTCTATGCTGGGTGAAAGTATATATTTGGGAATGAATTGGAAGCATATTACTATTTTGGCAGCATTTCTCCCTTCTGATCTCCTCCTTTGGGAGCGGAGAAAGTTAAGGACAATGGAAAGTGAGGGCATTTCACCGGAAAGGGAGAGCCGGCAATAAATGAAACTTTTCCTATTTGTTGTCATTTCCGATGCTGTTCTCTCTCGTAGGCAGAAGGGAGGGAGCGGAAAACGTAAAACAAAGTACTGGGAGCCTATTGTGCCTTTCACAAGCATTTATATACTAAATTGGGTCCTGGAGATTCCCTCTGTCTCCCAAACTATTCCGAATAACTTCCACTGTCCCGTCTCCTTTTCCTCGCAAGTCAAACTGAGGCAGGACGTGTTCATGCCGCGATGACAAGCGACTAAACTATTCAAATTTTATGACTCCTCCAGTCAAAATTATTTCAACTTCATTAGTATGTGGAGGAAGGGAGAAAGGAGTTTGTCCTATGAAGAGCATTGACTTTCCACGAAAACAGAAGTTAGAAAGAGACCACAGAAACTGAGGGTTAAACTGCGCGTTCTCAACTTATTTCAAGTAATTATGTGACTCGAAATGTCAAAATTCAAATAAGTATTTTACAGAAATATAAAAGTAATGTAAGTAATTTAAAAGACATTGAACATCAAATTGTGTGCATGAAGTTTAGACAGAATTTAGACTTTGAAAGTACTGATTCGAATTTCCTATAAATTGTTACATATCTAATACGGAGTTAATTCCAATTTGATTTTTGTCTTAGCAAAACAGCAATATTTTTTGCAAACCCAGACATTTGACGTTTGAATATAAACATTAGAGTTTAACGACGGTATTTGTCTAAATAACGTAAAAATGTTTCACAGTAGTCTAAAGAAAAAAATTAATTCACAAACATTTGAAAAGTATAGTATACTTTCTATCCAGTTCGCACAAGTAGCCACTATTGCATTTTGAATGTATATTTTTAGAAATTTATATTCCCTTCTGACCTATATTTTTTGTGTGCAATCGGTCCTCTGAGCGCAAATTTGCCCATAACCCTTATCATTCTGTTGATTTACTTGTAGCGCTGAATTAGAAGCGGTGGGAGGATAAAAGAATAGAAGTACAGTAGATCATCGCCTAATTATGGAAAAAGGCCTGGATAAAGATTACATAAATTGCCTGGAGACAAAGGCTGGAATTGGTTACTTCCTCCATCAGCAAAGGATAACCAAGAATTGGTGACTCCCTCGACAACTCCACGGGGCCTTTGAATGGAACATAAAAGGCAGAAAAATATGAAGAATGATATTTATAGGCTCGTAGTTCTTAACAAAAATAGAATACTTGAGAACTTAATGGCTTGTTAGCCAGAAATGCGTCTTACTACTACAAGCAGAGCGGCAATACTTCAACATTTAATGATGTTGATGTTCATTTTAGAAAAGCAAAATAATTAAACGTTCGATGTTGTCATGTTATTGCTTGCGGTTAAATTGCTCTTAATGGCATACTATCGTTTTACTAACACTGTGTAAGTTACTAAATAGCTAAAAAATAATATTACTAAAATGTATATTATCAATATTAAACGGTACCTGAGCTTATTATATTCACTTGAAAATATTTACATAAACCAAGAAACGGACCGGTCAAAGTTCAGGCGCTCGTAATAACGAAATTTTTCTGTAATACTGAATCATGTGCAACTTTTAGTTATGAAAGATAGTAGAACATTTTGAATAAAATCATTAAAATAACTATTGATTTTGCAAATGAATTCGTATCAATAATGTTATAGGGTGTTGGGTGACTAGAAATGTTCGGTTTCTCGATGCATTCAAATTCGTATGTTGGATAGCGAGCGACGGAAATTGTGAGCCCACTTTGTATTCTATGACGTTGTCTACATAGGTTTTGCGGTATTTGTCATAGGCAGGAACAAATTTACTTCTCTACTTGCTATTCATTGCTTACCACGAGTAAGATATTAGCATTTTAATGGCAAGAATAGCAGCAATTGCCGAAGCGAGAGAAAAGGATGGAAGGGCCTGGAGACTTAAAAATGATTTTGCTGCAACCCACATAATTAATTCGAGAAAAAATAATATGATATAAATAGCAAACAAAGAAATCTCATTTATTAGTAATAAGCAAATGCAACTAGAATATACCTTTTTTGGCTTTTTATGCGCACTGACGTCAAAGATTAGGGAAAACATGGTAACCACTATAACCAGTGATGACAAAAAATATTATCTAGCGGCAGCTATTTCTTTAAGCTAAAACTTTTATCAACATTCAAACGCTGCAGTGGAAAAAGTCTACAATTAAGAAAAAACCGGCAAGATGTTGCTGTGATACTTGATACTGAGCATGGGGCTGTTATTCTCTCACGTGGATAATGAAAGCATTAAGAGAATGTCTTAAGTATAAAAAAAATGAACCATATTTCATAAACTTCTTGATTTATAGATAATTTAATTCACATAATTTAGGTAATAGTTCTATTACACGAGTTCAAAGAGCCAACATTATTTCTTTGTTTCAGTGTTTGTCAAATGTAGCAGAGTGCGGGAGATAGATTACAAAGAAATTGAATTTGGAGCGGGATTAAGTTTAAATTAGGCAGAAATAAAAAGACAAAAAGTGTTATTCTAGACCTATCTTGAATATAAGCTGCGTTCCAGAAGTTATTCTATTATCCAGAACCACTCCTCAGAACCTTGCTTCAATGTACATCACGCCGAACAAATCCAAAATTTCCACTATATTTTAACTGCCTACTGTAAATAAACCCGTTCAATTTACATTATATGTTATTACGTTACGTAGACCTAGGTCAAGTTGTGCGCAAGAATATTCTTTCAAGTAGTAAACTTAAAGTACGTTAAATGCAAGTAGGTATATCTTATGCAAAAACAATGTAAACAAATGCTGCATCCAAAACCGATTTGAGATAATCAGTTCATACTAAATTATATTTTACTCCATAGTATATATGTACTTGAAGGCAAACTAGTTATGTAATTGCTAACCGATGATTCACATGACAGCGAAATTTTCCGGTTTTGAACTATACAATTCAAATTATGCATTCAAAAGTTAAGGGCGACGTTGTGATGTCAAGTTTATAAAGGGCAATGCACAAAAAAAGACTTAGCATAAGCATAACCCTACTTGGTTTCCAGTTCGATTTTCCGGTTGAATTAATTCCAAAATTTCAAATCAATAAAAATTTCCATATTTATGTAAACTCTAGTGAACAACCCCAAAAATAAAACGGTGGTTGGAAATCACAGGGAGATTTAACACACCACTTGGTTATTATGAATAGTTTATTACTTGCATTTAATTTATTTGAACAGCTTAATAACTTTACATTAAATTACAATTGAATCTTAATTTTGAACAAGAATTGTTATTGTGAGTGCCGTTTGTATACGACATGGCATTGCATACAAATTTCACATTTCGATCTGGAATAGATAAAATTCTCATGTGGCGGTCACAAGAAAATGGCTTCTTTGCCTCCCTTCCTCCTTTTCTCACAGTTTTATGATTTGAAATGCTTAAATACGTCAATTTGAAAACTTTGAAAACAGAATTATTAAAGGGAATTTTGGAGAGGGAATGAAGACTACTTGAGTTCATTCTTCCAGGAAATGGTCCCAGCTGGTCCAGGACTCTCTGAAAGGGCCTTATAGGATCATGGAATGATATCCAGCTGACCATAAAATGATAAAAATGTACTTTCAGTCACACGTTCCACTTCCAGTTCTCCAGGAGCCTCTGGAGCTTTCTCCTGGAAATGCTTGTCCAGGAATTGAAAGAAAGGTCAAGAGGCTTACTCCCCACACCACCCTTTGTAATTGAATTGAAAAAGTTGACTGGAGAAAGTAATCCTCACTGCTTTCCCCCAAAGTTGGTCGCGGATAAAGTGGTATAATACCTTTGAATCCAATTTCCATATTTCTAAACCTCCACAAAGTTTGTCTTGTAAACAAAAATAGGATTTTCCCTAAATACATAGGCGAATCTTTGTATTTAGGGAAAGAGAGGCAAATCCTTTCACAGACTGTATTACAATTTTTTTCTGGTTGTTGAGCACCTGAAAAGATTTTGAATTGATTTTTTTATGTCCAGATTAAGCATCGCTGCCGGGAGTTTGCCGAACGTGTTCCTTGAAACCTACTTAACGTGACCACTCAACTTTGCAAAAAAAAGGAGATTTTTTTGAAGAATTTAAAGCTTTAAAGTCGTAGTTTAAGTTTCTTCGGATTTTTTATTCCCTTTTACTTTTTTTTTTTATCCCAAATCAAATCATACACCTTCTGAGCATAAAGTGCACCGAATACAAAGTCATACATAAAAGGGAAGTTAAGTACTTTTTAAAGTAGGAAAACATTGAGAGAGTATGAAGTCGAGCTAGGGTTTCTGTAGGTGGTAGGGGTAATGTAAATGTAGCTATTCGTACCCAATTCAAAGGAATACTTAAAATTGGTCTAATGCCAAACTCTGGTTTAGAATATAAATCGCATGAAAACTTTTTTCGCAGGAAACTAAAGTCTGCAAACAGAACTTGAGTTGTGTAGCTGTATAGAATTTTTATGCTATAAATCTGGAACAAAACTTTTGTAGACATTTGTATACTATTGGGATAGGATGGAGTTGGATTGGAGTATCCTTTGAACCTACAAAATTTTAATGTTGACGCAATTGCATTTGATGGCTAAAAAGTTTTTCCCGAATAAGAATTAGCCTGTAAAGCTTGGATTACACCACCAATACTTTTTTTGTAAAGCTAACTTTCAAGTCACAACGTCTATAAACTTTTCCCAGATTCAATTATTGCTGATTTGATTTTTATAGTTTTAGATTAATAAATATGTCTCTATTATCTTCTTTGAAATGGATACTTTAGTATTATTAAGCTTACTTTTCAAAATTTGTTTTTAGACGTAGCAGTAGGCCGCATCTGTCTTATTTCTTACAATTCTTTTCTGCAATTACTTTTGTGCCAAACATTTTCAAAATAATCTTTCCAATTTTTTCTCATTGCTTTAATTTTGAAAATAATATCTCTACTGTTATAAAAAATTTCATAATTTTAAATATTCTTAGATATAAAACGTATTTTTATAGCTGTGCATGTCGTGTATGTGTGACTTAAGGTAAATTACAAAGACCCTCATGGCCAACTGTTTGGAGCCTCTAACTTAAGGACGCATGTAATGGGTTCATACCCAGTATTGCATTATTTTTCAAATTATTTACTTGTAATAAATTGTATTTAAACTAATTGTAATAAACTAGTCACACAATCCCGTTCTAGATCAGGAGAGCGATTAAGTTACATATTTAGAATTTGATTTGCCATAATTCATTAATTGTAAGACGTTCTTGTGTGGCTTATAATATACCAGAAAAAAAAACTTAATTCTGACGAGGTATACTACCGGTATCCTTGCTAACAATTTTCAATTTGTTGTTAGATGTTATAATCACAATCAACTAATCAGGAATTGTGTTTAACCGATTCGCGGGACATTGTTAGTTACAGCATACTTATAAACTTCCGATTACATGTGCGCCGTAAAAGATAATTTTGTTTGTTAAATTGTTAATTGTAAAGGTAAAGGAGCGTTATTTGACATTCCCGCAGAGGAGATGGTGAACATGAAAGTAGAGTGTAGGGATGTGGTAGGGATAAGGACTCATTAGCATAGATGTTGTCATCAAGCGGGCCCAACAGACTATCCGTAACATTCCGCTGTTTTACGCTGTTTTAAAGCACAAAGGCCGAGGACACCAACCTGACGTGAGGTACGGCCGTAGCTTTCGCCTGATAACCGCA
>VYYI01000669.1:0-27454 GCA_021029175.1 Bilobella aurantiaca
GAAAAATCGCCGTGGCAGTTACGTGGATCCGAGATCCAGCAGTTTTGGCCAGAATCGTTCAGAAGAAGCGAAGCGGCGCAGTTGGTCTGAAGCACCGAAGCAATTTGAGTCGCTCAGCGATGCTCACGAAGCGATTGCTGGAACTCCCAAAAGAATCGTTTTCAATCCGCTACCCAGTCCTCGGAGGGTGAGACAGATCAGTTTGGAAGGATTCGCCTCCGAAAAACCAGAAAATCCGACCCAAAGTGAGCAGGAATTGAACGATTTGATCGACGCCCTTGTCAAGGACGCTGATACTTGTGGTGACGAAGCATGTCCTGCTAGTTCTCGAGACGAATCAGCGTCCTATGAGACCCCTACTCAGCCAAGGATCAAGAAGAGGCCTTCCAGAATGTCCGCTTCGATGGACAAGGAAACCAAGTGGCAGGCAGCGATTGCTGAACTGGAATCTCCGTCTCCACCGGCGGCAGAATCGGTCAAAACGTGGAAAGTGTCGTCAAATGAAAATCCAAGCGTGCTATTTCCTGGCGCTTCTTCTGAGAGGCTGGAGCGGACACCTTCTCCAGTTGGGGAGATGCTGGAATCCAAGGAACGTGTCCAGGAAAGTAGTCAACTTGAATCGAAGGTTTATAAGAAGTGCACTTCTGAGCCACCGCCGGAGCCGAGTGTTAAGGAGGGGACTCAAGGGTACCCTCGCGGAATCCTGAAGAAGCGTCCAACCGAAGGTGAGCCCAGCGGAGCGTTTGCTATTGGCTGGAGTGAGCTTCTCGTCGTTGCATGCTATTTTATAGCTTTTACCCAAAATGTCGCCCATTTTGAATGTATTCCTCTCCTTGGGGTTATTTTGGCTGCGTTTGTGTTCATAGCTACTAGCTTTACTTGAATTGTTGCAAAAATGGCTGCTACCTGATCGAATTGCACCACTTGCTTCCAACGGCACTTGCATAGTTACTGAATTTATTAGAAATTTACTACATAATTTCCTTCGGTTTATTTAAATACTGACAAATATTCACATCCTTGTATTTTAGCTAGAGATTCGACCTCACCCAATAAATTCTGACATAAATGCTGAGACAAATTGGATTTGAAATTTGAATTTCGTTATTGAATTTCCTACTTGATGCGGGTTATTGTAGGGAATCGGAATTTAACGCACAGCACGAACATTTCCGAATATAAAAAAAATCGTATTTCGGAATTTGACATTGCAGTAAACATCCCGATCAATCAATTGATTAATAACTGTTAGGTTAATCACAATCAAAATCACTTATGCATGAGAATTGTACAAAGGACGCCGCGCCATAATAAGCAGAGTTTACAAACGAGTCATCTATTAGCTACAAATATTTGATTCTTTCGGAGTGAATCTGGCTTGATGCACCCAAATTGCAAATATTTTTAAGTTTGACCTTTGACATTTCCGGTTTGTATGACCTTTCCCCTGTCTTTTCCATACAGGTTGGTAGAGTGCCGTGTCGTGTTTGTCTCATAACAATGATGAGGGCATATGTCAAGGACTCCATTAATTCTTATACCAAATTAACTTAACTATACATCAAAATCAAAATTCAAAGGATCTTAGGTCATCAACCCTAATTACAGGTAATTAATTGGTTTGAATACCTTGTTTACTTACTCTTGTTTCTTTTGCTCTCACTAACTTTGAATTTTACTCAATCAACTAATTTACATTATTTAAATAAATACATTGAATAATGTTACTAAAGTAATTTGTACTTTCTCTTCCAAGGACTTTCGCCAATACTTTCTTCCAAAAATCGAACAAACGGTGAAAAATCTCAGCGTGGGATTACCAGCGCTTGTACTCCGCCTTGGATGCAACACAATAAATCAGCCACCAATTATAAACCATCCAGTACCATACTTAATTCTTGCAATTTAACACAGGTACATTTAATTAATTGGAATAAATCTCAAATTAAAAGTTTCAACTTTCTACATCTAAAATTGAAAAGCGATGTATTATTTAAGGTCAACAAAATTAGAAATATTAGCTGTGAGCCAGCAATTTCGGATCGCCAAGACCAAGTGGCAAAAAATAGCGCTTCAACAATTCCAGTGCAAATTACTTCAACTCCGTCCAAAAACTCTATGAAAGATCGTTCTCGCTTGGTATCAAATGAAGCTGAATCAGCGAAAGCGGCTTCACCGGTAGGAGGGATGAGCGGCTTACGGCGGCTTTTGATGCGGGAAAATTCGACTCGGAAGGCAGAGAACACTGCTCCTGTGCGAGCCGTTAAGAAGAGCCCCTCGACAGGAACAGTGCCCTCCTATTGGTCCAAAATTTCGTCCAATCAGCCTTCATTTCTGCGCAAGATTTTTGAGAAAGTAACCCCGAGCACAGCGGCAAAACCAGCCGAACCAGAAAATCGAATCGAACCGGATTTAATCGATACTGGAGTTGAGTCGGAAGTCGAACCGATCTTGAATATGACCGTAGCTCAGAAAGCGTCACATTTCATGAAACTGGAGCACAGTCAGCGATTCAGCAAGTGGAGAAACCTTGACCGAATTCAGAACGAATTGACGAAAACAAAATCAATATCCAATACGCCATGTGGCAATTCAGAGCAGTCATTGAGCGGTACAGAGTCCTGCGCGCCTGTAGTTGAAGAAAGTCGTGATTCTTTATTACCACCACCAGGAAATCTCCGCGTTGGAAATCAGCTACCATCTGGTACAAAATGGAATCAAACTAATGGGGAACTTCACACAGGTAGATTTTTTGCAACAAATCCAGGATTGAAAACTGTTGTATAATCTGATAACAACGGTTTTAGGTATTAAGAGCACGGTTTTAAGGCCCGATCCACGTAATACTAAGCAGACCTCGTTGACGGCAAACGGTATGTCAAATTCTGAGCCTTCAAAACTAAGTCTCAAGGACCGTGTCCAAATGTTCAATAAATTGACGTCCGTGCCCTCGCTCGTACGTGTCAACGCAGTTGGAACGGACATGTTTCCCTCTGCGGCCAATAACACTGTGCCGCCGAGTCAAGCGCCGCGGCTACCAAGTCACTTTCAACCAACCAGAACATTCCGCGGTTCAGGTTCAAATAGTAGCCTTAATTACTACCACCCCGCTCCCGTCCACGACGTTGACAGCAGCTATGATAACCTTACGTCGTTTCCGCTCTTCCGAAATCATTCAACAAATGACTTTCCCTCAAGTTTTGTCCCCGCAACAAGCGCAAGTATCCAGCACAAGTTGCCAGCATCTGTTCCAATTTCAGTAGTTACCAAGCAGCGCATTAGATGTATTTCCTACTCGGCGGACAACGACTTGTCGGAAGATGGAGAAGTTTCTTCGGGAGGAATGGAAGTGGCTGAAATCATTTCAAAATCATATGAAAACTCGCCTTTGTAAGAAATGTGTTTTAAAAAATTTGAAAAATGTTTTTGAAAGCTTTCTCCTTCAATTTTTTTTAGTAGTTTAGTAGTTAACTTTAATATTAAATTTTGTACAGAGTCCAGAAGAAGTCTTGGGGAAGTTCGAAAGGACAACAACCGAACAATTTTTCAAAAGATTTGTGGCGAAAGTATGGCGGCTTGGAAGACAATATTAGTCAATGGTCCACGGCCACCGACCTACCGGAAGTCAATTCCTTTCAAAGCAATGGATCACATTTTGCTAAGGTAATTAACGTAATTACTTTATTTAATTTAATTAATTTAAATTATTCACTAATTAACCAAAAAGTGTCAACTTATTATCTCCAGGTGACAGTCGCATCCGGCCCGAGACCTAAGCCTAAAACTTCCACATCAAATTTACTTTCACTTATTACTGCAATGAGCTCTTCGGATGATCAGCTAGATGAGCCAGAAAGGCTGCCAATTAGAAATTACAAATCAAGAAGTGTTCTTACGCCGTCGCTTCAACGATTCAAGCTAACCAATGCCACTTAAATGGAGATTTAAAACGTTTGGGACTGTAGCGCGACGATTTTGACTCGTTTTTAAGCATCATAAAGAATATTGCGGTTGTTTCGATAATCTTGTTATATTACTCTTATTCGAATGAACTCCGAATAGGACTTGATTTTTTTAAGTCTTCAACTGACCTTAACTTTTAAAAATTCTAAGTCACGCTCAAATTAACTAAGCCTAAGATAAATTACTGCCAGTAATTTTAAGAATTATGTTAACAAGTCACAATTCAAGAATAGAGCACCAAAATTATGCTATGGATTAATAAAATACGTCCGGTGATCACTTTGTTACAATTTCCGCTTCAATTGTTTTCCTTTTTTGTTCTTCTTTTCAATTTGTTTTTTTTTCTCAAAAAATTGTAGTGAAAGCATAAATTAATTGCAAATGAGCAATTAAAACAACAATTTAGCAACAAGAGCGGATTTCCGACGAAGTAGGTATAAATTATTCGCAAAGCGTCACAAATGGGCCACTTAAAGTGTGACATACCTGATGTGCCTGACAGACAATGGGCTTTACCAAAAGGGTGACGAGCTTGAAATATGTGTTAATTGAGGAATTTAGTTAATGATGCCATCACTTTTACTATGCTCATTAGTAAAATGCACCTACAACGAAAACGGAAATCGTCACTCTAGGTTGTTGCTGTGATCCCAATCTTGCCTCTCGAAAAAAAATCCGCTTGATCTCTTTTCCGTCATTAAATAAGGCTGTACAAAGTCAGCAGTCGTTCAAAATCGATTCAACGTATACCAAATTGCGATTTGCGATGACGATTTACACGATAGTAATTTTGTGCACCATAGTGCTTAGAAATTATAGCTTAGCAGCAGAATCACGACTTCGAATACTTGCTCAAGCGCCTCAAGCTGCCTCAGAAGTCAGCGAAGATTTGCTGAAAAATGCATTCGATTTCCAGGAAGATGGGCTATACGCTTCAAATAAGACGAGTAAGATCCTTTCCGGGCCAAGTAGACCAAGGCCCCCTGCCTATGGTCCTCCAAAGGGCAGTGGGCATGACCCTTACGGTGACCTCTCATCGCAAGGCAGCGGACAAGCGCAGTCCACTCAAAATCATCCATCCATTTCTCCAGTTGACATGCAACTGCTTAGTGCCATGGAGAAGCTGGTGGGCAGAATGGATGCGATGGACAGTCGAGTCAAGACGCTGGAAAGCATTGTCCACTACCTCACGGGCAAGGACAAGCAAACGGTCCAGGAGACAGTGGCTCAAAGGGGTAAGACACCGTGAAAAATTGGAAATTTTAATTCAGTGACGTAATTAAGGGTCCTCGTAATCTTCTCCAGGAAATTGTCCAGAAAATTTTGTAAAAATTGACGGCGTCAGAGGAAAGTGCTACCACGTAAGTTCTCTGGAGAAAGCGCAAACGGTCACGGATTGGAAAACAGCGGCAAGCGAATGCGCAAAGCTTGGCGGACGCTTGGCTGAAACGCTGAGTTATTCTGATTTCCATAGAATTGTTACTTATTTGGCAAGGAATACTAATATAAGGTAGGGTTGCATTTTGCATTGTCTTTTTTTCTTTTAAATGTGAATTTTGGGAGATTTTTTTTTGTCTTTTAGAAATGCAGTAGCTACAGACTTTTGGACTGGTGGCTTGAATCCAGGCCTAATTTGGATATGGTCTGAATCTGGCCAGCAAATTGACCTGGATAAACGATACTGGAACGAAAATGACAACAGCAGCAATTCTCCAGGATGTTTAAAATTGTCCTATTCAGTTCGACTGAATTCGTTCTTCTTCAAAGGAGCCCCCTGTTCGCAGGCGCAGAACTACCTCTGCGAAGTACTGGACAATTCCGTTGCAAGGGCCCTGGCTTCCTTTGAACAAAACTTAATTTTAGAAAACGAATCAGACGAAGTAGAGGGTCCCGAATAAACATGAAGCGCTTCCTGAAATGACATTAGAAACAAGTATAACACAAATCAAATCAAATAACATTTTAAGTATTAACTACCAACTTGATTATAATATGTAGTTATAATAAAAGTCTCTTTTATGGGGTGCTTGACCTCAAATTAAGTTATGAAATTGTAATTTACTTAAAATCTAATAATTCCAGTTGCTCTCATTTTTTATTTAAATTTAAATTGCTATACCGTATTAAAGCATTTGTAGATGATGACCTTACGTTCTAATATACTACGACAACCCCTTTCGAAACTTTCCAAAAATTGAAGCACTGTTTAGTTCATTTAGATTAATTTACTTTTAATTGGATACATGTATCCTCAATTACTTATTTTGAAATTACAATTTGCAATTAGAAATAGAGCTCAAATGTTCAAATGACGAGTGTTGTTTTAATGATTTTTTTTATTGTTACATCAGAATGCTAAGCGTCTGGTTTGGCGCTTATAAGGACAATTTTGGTAGCGCCATCTACTGGATACGCAACTTCAAAAACTTTGAGTTATTTTGATTCCCGCTTTTAATTTATGAAGGAAATTCAAATGGCCCGTAGACTCTATGGGCCCAAGTAAAAGCTCCTTACTCCACTGCTCTGCAACCTCCACATCGGAAATTAATCTAACGTATTCGATTAATTTTTAATTAATTAATGTATTCAAATCTATGTGAAAATGAATGTAAATAAGCTACCCTCAACTTCCAAAGTTGTAACTAACGCTATATTCAAAATTTAACTGAACATTAATTCCAGGAATTTACATTGAAAATCTCAAAATCTTCCAGCAACGGTTCATCGGTAGCTTTTTGTCGAGTTGCGAAGTGAAAGGTAAAAAAAATTAAAATTTTAAAAGTGAAGAAAGCAAAAGAGGTGAGAAGAGATCTACACAAAAAAAAAAGTGTACAAGTAAAC
Source organism: Bilobella aurantiaca (assembly GCA_021029175.1). Lineage (NCBI taxonomy): Eukaryota > Metazoa > Arthropoda > Collembola > Poduromorpha > Neanuridae > Bilobella > Bilobella aurantiaca. The sequence goes on from VYYI01000669.1 coordinate 6,805, forward strand.
TTCACTGGTTCATTTCATTTGAGGGTTTATCAAGTTTAAAACATTATATCGTTAATTAAGAGTCATTAATTAGCGCAAAATGTTCTGTCAGTCTCCAGGATCTTCGCTGGTAGAGCTTCAAGGGCCCTGAACGATTACCCAAGGGTTCTGGAGTACGAAGGCAAGGGAAACTGACAGTAATAAAAAGTTATTCTACGAGGAGATAACCGGGGGCTATCATCACATTGACTATACGCAGTAAAGCAAGATGGAGAGCGATCGAATAAAGAGGATGATTCTACGTGACGAAGTGTACGGAGAATGTCAACGTCACCTACGAGCGCAGGGTAATTGAAGAATATTTACGGATTGGTTAAATGATATTTGTAGGTTTAGGAGAGTATTTCAGAAATAATATAATTTTGCGTTCTGCAACATGAAAGACTGGAAGGCTTGATGATGCAGACGTCATATTGAATTCCTGAAGATTTCTCGTGCCCGAGTATCCTGAGTGCACAAGTTAAAAAAATAGATGATGTAGTTTGTAAGACCAGAAAGGCCTCGCAATGCGCCTTGAGGCATCTGAGATCTGACGATGGCCAACGCGTCAAAATAAGCTTAGCTGATATGATGGGGGGGGGGGGGGGTAACATTAATTATAGAGATTATTTAGTGCACTAGTTTTATTTATGCATTTCTTTTCAGAATTGAGTGCCTACAGTGAATTCATGAGTGCTCTTCGAATGTCCGGAAGAATTGATGAACCAAAACGAGAAGTGATGAATGTAATCAAGAAATGGTTCCAGATACCTGATTGGCGACATCAAGCAGAAGTTAGGAGAGTTGCCTCGGATGAGCGCATGGAGCTAATCGCCGACACGTATGTTCACGACCTTTTGTATAACTCACATTGTTTGAGGTCGATTTCGAGCGGCTGCATTTATTCTGTAGTGAGGTACTTTAGCTTTAAGGATGATGAAGTATGGGAAGCATCTTTTGATTCGTTCTTCTGTAACGGATGTGTGCTTTTCAGCGTATCGGGAAATTTTACTACTCAAGATTGGATCGAAGAGGGATACGATTCGGAAGGAATGGACACAACATCCATGGTATTACCCATCGTTACTCACCAAGATCTTGTACGCGGGATAATCGAGAGGCGACTTCGAGACACTGGAGTCGATCAAGATTTAGAGAAGGAGGAGGAGAAACTAGAGTTACCAGAAGACGGAAGTGTTCCAAGTATCACTGACGATGACATCATTGTCAGGGCGGCAAGGCTTCTACAAACAGAAGAACCTTCAATTGCAACTGCAGACTCTAAAATCAAGGTTGAGGCGAATAATGAACAAAGCTATGCTCAGCCGTCTTTCGTAAGCAACAGAGAAGTAGTTGAAAAAGATGAGCTTCCTCAAAGTCTTACTAATTCTAAGCGGGAAGTATCTCCAGACATAACAAGCTTATCCAACGCGGCACAACGCAAGAGATTATCACTCAATGAACTAAAGGCGCATCTTTCTCACACCAGTAAATCTGATTTAGAGCGAGCCAGACTGAAAGCAGAAAGAGCAAAGGTATTGGTCGAAAAAGCAGTTAAGACAACCCGGGTAAGAGGTAGAGGGCGTGGGCGTGCAAGAGGTGACGCCAGGTTGTCGCGTCCTTCTCTTCCAAACGAAGAAGACAGAGGAACTCGAGAAGTTTCTGTTGCCTCATCAGCATCCTCCTGTTTCAGTCCAATTGATTTTGAAAATCAGTATGATGGAATAAGTATGCCCAGTTCAAATTCAAGGCCACCTCGAGGTAGAGGTTTAACGCGAGTCAGAGGAAGAACACTTTTACAAAGTTCTGGAACTGGAAGAGGCCGTGGGAGGGGACGAGGAAGGGGTAGACCACCTGGATCAGGTTCGTTGGATACTTCCAGGGAATGGCCTTCAGGAAATCAGCCAGCGTCTCCTCATCCGCTTCCAGACGGAATATCCCCGGATCTAAATTCCAGTGACACGTTGACGCCAAAAGCTCGGAGAGTACCAAAGTCCAAGGCAAATGGAGAAGAAATGCTATCCGGAGCCAAACGTAAGAAACCAAACTTCCAGCACCTTCCAGTTGACAACAACTTCAATGAAACGCCAGGTGGAAATCACAAAGAAGAGAATGAAGTTCAAAATCAGATGAAGATGAACTCTGCTTTTGAGCAACAGTTTGCTCATGGAAATCATCAGTACTACGACACTACTTTCAACCACGTTCAAGGACAAACTTTCAATAATCCAAATTCAAGTCCAAAGCCTTTTCCATTCTCGCCACAACAGAACTATGCTGAGACGCCTCCGAAAATTAGACACAAGACAAAACATACTGTAATAATTCAAGATCCTCATGAATTAATCCCTGGGGTTCCCAAAACTACCTCTCCAAATCTTTCAGCCTACGAGTCAAATGCTCGGCACTCCATTCCATCCAGAGGTCCTTCTCCGAATCCATATTCAGTAATAGTGAGGACTCCATCCTTCCCTGCCAACGCTCCGGGCACACCACCAAAAATTATTAATGCTGGAATGCCTCGTACTCATTTCAACATTACGCAAAGTCCGAAACTTTCTGGAAATTACAATTCTCCTCCAGGAAATAAGAATACGTACGAGCCTCAACATGTTCCAACGTCTCCAAATTCGACGTCATCAATAATTTCAAACAATATGGCATTCAAGAAGAGGACACAGAACTTGGCGGCAACAACATACACGCCACAACCCGATCATTACTCGTATTCATCACCCGATGGTAATAATTCTGACGTTGGACAACCACCTTCGCTGCATCCAGTTGCAGTCAGTGGAAACAATTCTGGGACGTTACCATTTGCTGGGATAACTACGTCAACTGCCACCGCGTCATCTCTGGCTGTTCGGAATCGTGCACCTCAAGACTCAAAATCAACTGCTTCAATTGCGCCACCTCCCAGTCAACTTACAATTCCGCCAGTTACACCACTTTCGAGGACCGTTCCAGCTACATCCAATTCCTCGACACCGTTATTACACCAAAGAAAAGCTCAGCCTCATATACTTGCCACAACGAAATTACTTAGAAATGCAGCTCTAGCTAATAGCGCCTCAGCTGGTACAACTACTCCTACTAGTAATTCGGGAGGCACGACTTCGGCTCTTACAACAGCCTTCCCATCTGCAACAACTTCTCCCTCCACCTCTTTAATTCAAAATTCTGCGATCGTATCAACCCAAGCGCCGACTCTTCAAGTACCGCTGCAAACGCCAAGTTCAATGACAACCGGCCTAATAGCTGCTACAACTAACATGCTAGCAAAGCAGTCTCTACCGCAAACGCTTCCGCTCAATTCTTCTCCAGGTCTGGGAATGACGCGAGCTCCCACAACGAACATAATATTTGTTCAGAAAAATTCATCCCCAACAGTCACCGGGCAAGTAATATCGACTCCTACAATCTCGTCTGGAGGAATGGTATGTATGGTTTCATGTAATGAATTATAGTTTTTATAGTTTCAGAATAAAACATTGAAGCGGGAGCTGGCTATGCATGTATTGTATTAAATTGCTGTATTTTCGTATTATTTCTGTAGGCAAAAGGCCCAGCGAAGGCGGTGATACTCAGAAGATCTAATAATGTAAGATGCGAATTAATACATGATAAAAATCACAGCACAAAATCAAAAATGATTCGGTTTTTGTTTTAGAGCAATTTAATGATACTGGAAGTTCCAAAAAATCAAGTCCCTACTACGAATTCGATTTCCCAAATACTCCACGGTAGTAGATTAGTCAATCGTAAGACCGAGAAATATTTCTACAATTAAATTCAAAAAAGAATAATTTAGTTAATGTTTTGATTTCACGTTTCAACAGCTGCACAAGCCGTGAAGCCGCTAACCTTGAGCGGTGCCCCAATTCGAAAAGTAATCCAAAGTACTGGGCGGTTGCTGACTCCTTCCACTGCCATTATTACCTCAAATCATCCTTCCACAGTTCTAGCAAGATCAAAAATACTTCCGCCACAATCAACCGGCTCTTCAGTTGCAATATCGTTGGCAAATCCTCCCTCTCAAACTAACATTCTCACATTAGCCTCCCATATCACACTTAATCAAAATAAATCAACTACAAACACCCGCGCTGGAAGTACTCCTCCAGGTAAAATATAATTTCAAACGAATTGATAAGCGTTTAACAAACGTTACGAGAATTTTTTTTATTTAGTTCGACCGACATTGGTGCCAAGTTCTGCTCAAACCCTACCTAGTACTAGTTTCCAACCGCAAACAATAAGTGACACCTCCCTTCGGAACGTTCCTTTGAAAGGTGGAAGTGGCGCTAGCAATAATGGCAGTAGTAGCAAGAACTCAGTTGAGGGCGAGGGTGACTTATTAGCAGCGTCGCTTTTGTCCAATGAGGTCCTAGAGAATTCACCACCATCAGTTGACGTAAACGAAGAGGGCTTTGAATCGTTGTCGATACAACCAACAGAGTCCGGCAAAGCTTCCTTTACTGGAAAAACAACGATTTCTGTGGTTTCAAGACTTTCGGATTGTGTATTGTCGTCACAAGCTGATGACTCGCTTTCGATACCATTCCTACCGACGAGTTTATCACAGGGTACATGGCCCTTAACTAAAGAAATTCCGCTACGAAAGAGCTCGAAATGTGACAGTGAGCAAGAGAGTGAGGAAGGTGATGCAGACAATGTTAACTCAACCAATAGCTCTCAATTCTCATCACAATCATCGGGTGGTTTGTATGGTGAAAATGAGGATTACGTTGAAGAGGATGATCAAGAAGACGAACCTGAAAGCAACGAAGATGATGAATCGATTGAGTTAATTGATTTAGCCGATGAGGATCCGCAAGAAGCAAAAGCTCAAGCGCCTTCGCCTTCAACATCAATAAAAACAGTTACAAAGGAAAGGACAGGAAAATCCATCGGAGAGGAATTGCGGGAGGTGCTGGAAGCAGCTGGTAATAAAACTGTTTTTAATAACTTGTAGCAGTAGCACTTCAACTCTACTCCACCAAAGTAACTTCTCCAAAAAAATTTACGATTCTTTAGAAAGGAAGTTATTGGCTGAAAAACAAGAAACTGCTAATTATCTTAACATCCAAAATTCAGCGCCTGTCGCTTCTGAACCTGCGGTATAGTGAATGAATTATTGGATATTTGTTTTTGCACTTCAATTGATTTTGTTAACAAATTATAGGTCAAAGCTCAATCATCCAATGACGTGCCGAGCAATCGAAATTGACCTTAAACACCGTGTGTCCGTTTACGTGGTCTCAAGTCAACGTTTCACTTCCAAAATTGGAACCTGGCACCAATTCCCTTGCGTCATTCACAAATCCCAACCATCGACCTTCTCATCACATCGTTTAGAGTACCGAATATTTCTCTTTAAAAGTGAGTATTTGCATGGTGTCGTACTATTTTAGCTTTACATTCTCACGTTATGATTATTGATGGGCATTCAAGCCCATCCTTCAGATTGTCAATATTCAAAATATTTTGTAGTTAGTTATCAAAGAATCACAACGTTTATACCCAGATGCTGAATTTTGTTGAATACGTCTAATTTATAGTAATGGGTTTGAGTATTTAATTACGATAACTACCAGTTATTTTAGAGTAGAACGCTACTGATAGGGATACGGCATATTCCGGAATTACATTTTTTTATTTAAATGACATGGTTGTTATCAATTGAAATCATTGCTTCGGATAAAGGGATTTGTTCTTGGATTTCTAATATCGATTAAATATAAGATCTGTTGACATTAGGTCTTTCTTGAAATTAATGAAAGGTATTTGCAATGAATGTTTTATTTATGAAGTACTTTTACTTTGGTCTGCTTCCAGGATTTGGAAGCATGGGAAGTTATTTCGGGAATTTTGTAAATGGTCGTCGTGGATAGTTTTACAAAAATACAAAAAGGAAGCACTGAACTTTCTACGCTTTTGCAAGAGATCATTCATCTGTATTCTAGTAGCAGGGTTTATTCGCTTCCCTAATCCCCACGGGGAATATTGGGTTGATCCCACGCAAAAACAGTGGAAGATCCATGCTGAAAATGACAATTTGTTTGTAGCCTAGGAAGGCATTGATAGCATCTTTGCAACGGATTCTGTTATTTTGGGCAAGATCAAAAGATCAGAGGAAGATATTTGACTGGGATTCAATAGTCCCTTCCATAGCTCTGAGGCAGATCCATTGTTTCTGGGTCCTAAACACTGGGAAATCAATCTTATTCCCATCACCCAAAGTATCGGCTTTGTGACCACAAATGACCGGCTCGACTTTCACTATTTGCTTTCTCTAATATTTTACGCTTGGAAATAAGGATGCCTGGAGAAAGGTCATCATTCTTTGTTTCATCTGCTAATCCCAGAAGAGTCATCATCCCATCGGAATTCATTTCTTTTTCGATCTGCAATCATTTCCACTTCGAAACTGTTACTTAAGTTTTTGAAAAATATGGGGAAAGTTGGATAAACGTTTTTGCTATGCTACACTTCACGCCTATAAAGTGTAAGATGGCTCTTGAATGAGCATGAATTTTTATGACATGATAACGCCTTGCTTCCAATTATTTTATGTCAATTTCAGCATCACAGCAGTCACAAATTTTATTTCAAACCTTAACAAAAATTAATGTTGGTTTTTTTCTCTATTAAAACTTGGAAAACCAAGAATTTACATGAATAGGTTTCGTTCGTAATTTGGTGGACGCACGTTGGCAGAAACCCTTTGACCAGAAGAGGTCAACGCAGATTGAAAAGGAGCCTTTACGATAGAAAGGGCTCTATTATTGTCCCTTTGCATAGAAATTCTTAAATCGGGTTTTTTGAAGTGATGCAAGAATCTAGGAATTGAAAAGACAGCGTTTCGTCTGTGGCCTGGACATGAGCATTTCTTGGCTGGAGAAGAGTCTTCGCTTCGCTTTGACTTGAAGGAATGGCGTTATACGCTTGGATCTTCCAGCACACTGTCACACACATTCTATCCAGCGCCACGGGTACACTCAACGGCGCATCGTATCCGTACTATTGTTCATCATTTTTCAGCTTTTCAAAATTTCAGCATTATTTTAAGTGATGACTCTAGAAGCATCTAGTGTAATTTAAGTTCATTTCCTTAGAGAATATTTTCTTACTTGTTTTCCTGCTGAATTATCTACAGCTACCACTACTGTATTGGTCGAATTCTGTAAAAATCAGTATGTGGATCAAAATTAGATTTTAATGATGATCGTAGTGCAGCAGCGATTGTGGGAGGTACTTCTCTTTGCAATACTACTGCTCAACTTTATTTCCGTAGTGAGCATGTTTGAACCAGGTAAGTGAAGCGTTCTGTTTCATTTTAATATTCCTCTGCAATTAGTAAGTATAAAATTAACTTCCATGTTTGATAAAAGGTTCTGAGAATTATGTTTTTTTTTATTATGATTATGATTGATAAAAGTTTTTTTTTTTTTATAAATTTATAATCTTTGTTCTATAAAATATGGTTATAACCAAATTCCCCAGGGGAAATAGCGTGGAATACCTCACAGTATTGGATCATCTAAATTACATGAAAAAGCTTTTGGCAATATCATCCATTACACTGTTACATCTTCATCCTAATAACCCTACTTTCCATCGCATCCTAGAAAACTTGAGTATTTCCAGCACAAAATCTTGTCACCTTCCGTAACAACTTGTCTCGAAGATGAGAACAGAATTATCATCACTCTTAATAAAAGCCTCCAGAATTTTACTTAGCGGTTTCCAGTAGCCGCTTCAATTTAAACTTTTAGAAAACGTATGAATTTCTAACAGTCTCTACTCCTCGTGAACAACTGAAAATAACTTTCAAATTGAAGTAGTACAAAAAAAAGTGTTGTAGAGGATAAAACTAAATGGGAAATCGGGAATGAGTAGGAAATCATTAGTGAAAGTAGCCTTTTTAGAGATGAATGAAACCGTTCATTCGCCTCTGAGTTCACAGCTTAGCGTAAATAAACGCCCGGTACGCACTTACTGTACTGCTGCCTAAAGATAAATTCTTGTCGGAACGGCTCAGCAGCGATTTAAGCGAATTTGTGTTTGAATTAGGTTGTTCAAAACCACTGGGTCTCATGACAGGAGCAATTGAAGATTGGCAGCTCGCGGCTAGTTCTGTCAAGGCGGATGATCCTGGCTGTCAAATAAAATTTGCCAGACTTCAGCAGCCTGGAGCCCAAGCATGGTGCGCTGACACGAGCGGTCGACGGGACACCCATCATTGGCTCCTGGTTGACCTCGGCGTGACCTCGGAGGTGAACGGCCTCTTGGTCCAGGGTCGCGGTGACTCTTCAGAGTGGGTCACCCTCTTCAATTTGGCTTTCAGTGAAGACGCCTACAAATGGACCTTTGCTAACGATCCCTACGATCACAAAATGGTATGAATTTGTCTTAGAAAAGAGTTTAGAAAAAGTAGCATCTAAGCTTAAAATAAACGAATCAGCCATTTTTCATATCATGTCATTTGAATTTCAAAAAATTGGAAACCAGTCACATAATTTTCCTTAGACATTGTGGTGACCTTATTTTTAAACGAAACTGTCATTTTCTTTTTGCATCTCATAACCTACTTCCCTGAAGATCTTTGAAGCAAACACGGATTCACACAGCATCAAAACAATTTGGCTTGACAGGCCTGTCACCGCAAGGTTCCTTCGCCTTCATGTCCTGGAGTGGCATCGGCATCCAAGCCTTCGGCTCGAAGTCCTTGGATGTCAAGGTATGTCACTTCGTGTCATATTTACATATCACAGTGACACCCTACCTACTGTCAATGGTGGTGGTCGATTTTGTTCCATATTCAGTAGACCACCCCAATATTGAACTTTAACGAGTACAAAAACGGCGTAGATGCTGAAAAATAAGGGTTCTTGGAGAGAAAGCGTAGGGATTAAATGAAGCCAAAAGCTTTACTTTCTCCGCTTTCCCTACCTTTCACTCTGGCCTCAGCAGCACCGAATCCATTGTTTCTTGTCCCAGAAGCCACTGTCGCTCCTAATCCTTAGCTTAACTTAACTTTCTTCCCAAAGCGTCTCTTCAGATCAGCATCTTCCTCGAATTTAGACTCCTTCCTGGTTGGCCTGGGTTAGTATTCAGAAGGACAAACCTTCCAGAATCTGACGGAAAGTTTAGAAGCCGATTCCAAGTTTTCCAGGGACGGAAAATTTGGACCGCATAGTGCCGTGGAATTAGGAATAATTTGATTCCACTTGGATTTACTTCTAAATTCCTGATTTCCGTATCAGAAATATTAGGGCTGGAAGCCAATCGTAATGGATTTGCTACCTTGCAGAATACTCTATCAAATGCATCCAAATGAAACCAAATCTCGTGAACGGCGTGATTTGATTTTTGTGGTTTTCAGACTGTGCCTCCGTCATCAGTGGACCTGGAATTGGCTCTGGACTCACAGCCTCCAGCCACGGATCCTGGACACGAAAGAACTCGTGTCAGCCGGAAGATGCTCATATTCATAGCAATCGGGCTTGGTGTTCCAGGAACAACAATGGTGGCAAACATAGAACAAATCTTTTTAATGTTTGCAATAGAAAATATATTTTTTAAATCAGGCGAACAGTGGCTTCAATTTGACCTTGGACCACCGAAAATCGTGACAGGAATCGTTACCCGTGGCCGAGGTGACACGGGAAGACGTCAGTGGGTGACATCGTACCAAGTGTCGTACAGCAACGATTCGACGCTTTGGTACTTCTACAAGGAAACTAATCACCTCAACGCAAAGGTCCAAGATTCTGGAAAAAAAAAGCGTTTGGAAACAAAAATATCAGATTTTTTTTTTCAAAATAAAATTCGATTTTCAGAGTTTTGGCGGAAATATGGACAAAGTGACCGAACGGCGTCATTACTTCAATTCACCGTTTGTTGCGCGATACGTTCGGATCCACCCTGTCAGTTGGGAAAATGCAATTTCCATGAGAGCTGCCCTTCTCGGCTGTCCAACCAATCAATGCCCGCCGAATTTCTTCCGTATCAATCCTCTAGCACCATGTCGTAAGCATTTGTTAAAATTTAATTTTTCATGGCTATTGCACTCGGATCATCAAAACTACCAATTTCTAGTTGAGAACTTGGCCTGGAAAGGGGAGATTTGGTCTAATGACAAGAAGCATTTCTGGAAGGACTGGAAGAGTGGTCACGCCTCATTGGCTGTCGATGGGAACGAAAGTACGCTGCTCTCGCAGTGCGCAGTTCTGGACAACTACTACACGGAGTCGCCCATTTGGATGGTGGACTTGGGACGGAAGAAGGAGGTCACTGGAGTCATTATCATAACTTGGCAGGGAGATGGTCAAGGTACTCCAGAATGTCCAGGGTAATGGACCATTTAGACGAAGCGATAGACATTTGTGAAATGATTTCCAGACAAAGTTACCAGCTACCGAGACTACACGCTCAACATCCAGCGCCTCACCGTGCACTTGAGCAATAAACCGCGACTTGACGCTAATGAGCTCAACAGTCAGCCTAAATGCGGCTCAATTTCACGCGGAAGTAACGCTCTGTTCCATCCGCGTCTGCGACTGGACTGCCCCAAGGAGGCTTCTGCAGGACGCTACCTCTATATCCATGCTTCTCCAGTGCTAAATCGATACGATCAGATCTTTAGTTTCGTTCTCTGTGAGGTCATCGTTTTTAAAATTTAGAGAAGCTAGACAAAACCTTGAGGATGCGCTATTATTTCAAACAAAACGTAAGAAGCGAAAACGCTGTTCAGATGAATCAGACAAAATTGGAGATTTAACTTTTATTCATTTGCGTTTCAAAAAAAGAGAAAGTTGTAGAGAAAGCAGTTCAATCGAAGGTCATACAATTTTCTAGAAAGAGCAATAATTAGTTACGGTTATTAGCTCGAGTTAACGTTTCAAATGCAATTTTTGATGGCGCATGAGTCTTCCCCAACGCAAATGTCACAGGCTGATAGGTTTGGACCGTCATAGAATTCTCTGGCTCGAAGCGTCGTGTCATAGTAGTCAAAGACTTGGACATAGGCCTTGGCAGGATTGGCCACTTTAAATTCTCGATTGGCCAGAAGCGACAAGCAGGTCGCCGTCGAATTGAAATTGTCGAAATAAATGTTTACTTGCGAGTTTTCTTCCTCGAGGTCGTAGCGCTTGAGTTTGGCGACGACGGATTTCAGCGTCTGAAGCTCGTCCTGGTCAAATGTGTATCCCGACGGAAGATTCACTTCCATAACGGCCATGTTGGATTCCTTGTTCTTTTCTTGGATGTATGCTGCGCAAATATCCAGTTTCAATTTGGAACCATCCTCTTGTTTCTAAACAGCAAAATAAAAATACAGATACTATTCCACTATACTTCAGCGATTTATATTAAAAACAATGGCGAATGATTTCAGTTTTGAATCTTACAGTAACTTGCAAGGAAAATGCCGGTGTATCAACTTTGTCCTCTACGTAGTAAGTTGCGGTTAATTGCGCTAATGCAGATCCCGTTCCTTTGGCCTCGAGTTGCAGTGTTCGAACAGTGTTTGGAAGCGTCACCTCTTGAAGTACAATTTGATTTTGTTTGTTAACTTCAAATTGTTCCGAACCACCCTCATAGACAGCTTTGACTTTCAAGTCTGGAGTGCCAGACGAGGTGGCCATTGCGAATTTGGCTAGCGCCGTGAGTCCTACGACAGTGTCTTGCGTTGAAATGAATCCACCTGATTCAGTGCGCTGCTGAATCAGCCACTTCCCAATCGGAAGCACCTTGTCCAGGTTCCCTTCACTAAGGTAGACTAGGAGGGCATAGGAGGTCATTTCCACCGATACGGGTTTGGTTCTCGGGACCCAAGGGTGCTTGACCACGGTGCCATTGACCGTGGCGTTGAGCGGTATTTCAACTTTCTTCGGCTCCCAGTACGTCAACCCGCTGTCTCGTTTGGCCAGTTTCTCCAAAACCTGTTTGAATTCTTGGGCCTTGCTGTGGCCTGCTACTTGAAGGGTGTATGTCACAATGGCCGCGGCATAGGAATCGTCGAAATCAGGCCCTGGAGACCGAGAAATGTATTCTAGAGCCTTGTCTTTGACGACGCTGGCATTGGCTAGCGCTTCAGCGCTGTCGATGACTGCAGAGCTCTCGACGAGGCAGAGGGTGACATAGGCGGAAAGTGACAGGCTCTCCACGGCTCCGCCCTTCAGTTCCTGCTGCAAAACGTTCCCATGCTCGACAAAGCTTCCGTCGGCCTGTTGCTTCGAAGACAGAAATTGAATTGCGTCAATTAGAATTCGATCATCGATCGTAATGTACGGCTTCGCTGCGACAAAACTCCTGACAACGAATGCCGTCAGCCACGTCGAGCCATGTCGGTCGTATTTACCGAATGCGGAAAAGGAACCGTCGTCATGCTTGTACGAAAGCTGACGCTGATACCCAGATTCCAGGAAGCGAAGGGCCTTGGACTTGATTTGTGGTGTAAGTGTTCCGGATGCTTCCAAGTACTGGAGAATCACGATATCCGGTACAAAGTAGACCATATTTTGCTCGCCACAGCCTGTCGGCATTTTGAGGAGTTGGTCCAAGTTCGAAATCGTTGTACCGAGCAGATCGGAAATGATAGAAAATTTCACGATATCGGCCCCTTCGACACGGTTTGGCGGTAGTTCAACGCTGAGAACGTTTTTCGATTCCTTTTCAGATCGGAGGTCAACCAAGAGGCTCTGCGTAAGGGTTTGCTTTTGACCTGGAGGCTTGACCAACAATGGCCTTGAAATTCCGTCACCAGCTTGGGTGTTCCCTGCATTTGTCGTCACGCCCTTGATGTCCAAGCTCTGAGTACCGAATTTAATTGGTTTTACGACAAATTTGACTGATTGTACTTGATTGGCTCCGACGGTAACAGATTTCTTGGATTCTGGAGCAGCTTTGTTTGATTCTTCCTGAAACTCAAAACCGTTGCCAGTATTTTGAACAGTGACTTCAGCCGTGATTTCGTTGTCCATGTAATTGTGGACCAAGACTTGGAGGGCAAAAATTTCGCCCTTGACGACCGAATAGGGGATATTGAGGCTGAGGAAAAATGGACGAAACGTTTTTAGTACTACTGGAGACGGGACAACGCCAATGCCAGAGGCGGGGCTTAGAGCAAAACCGCTAATGAACCATGACGTGATGGTGTCAGGAATGATTTTGTCCAGGACTGACAGGGAATTGTTTGCTTGAATTTCTTCCCAGAGCCAAGTTTCCGGAAACTCTTTACGGATACGGATTTCTGGAGCCGAAGGGCTTCCGGGCCTAAACGGCGCAGGAGTCGTTGAGTAACTAATTTTCGTCATTTGTGGTGCCGGAGGGCGAGCCATGATCGATTCCGACTGCAGCGCTGCAAAATTTGACGAAGCGCCGGCGCTCACAATTCGCGGTGGATCAATCGGATATCGATATGGCATATCCAAGAGGCCATTGGTCAGAATAATGACACCCGATTCCTCAAAAGCTTGGTAGCTCTGTGACCCACCCCAATTTCGGTGGTAGTCGAGTTGGTTTTGGTAAGATTTAATTTCGTCGTCAACCGTTTTCAAAGTAATGTCTTTGTCTTCCTTCAGAAGCAAAACGGATTGATCAACCCCACGAAGCGCAATTAGCGAATCAGCGTTTGTTGCCAAAGAAATCTGAAGGCTCGCACCCGGCTCCCCGACGTCCTTCGACAGGGAAATGGTCAAATTGTTTTCCAAAACCGATTTTGAATTGAATTTCACAGATTCGGCCACGACTTCCTGTGTGTCCTTAACTACCGTGTAGACAATGACCTTCGCTTCCGGTGCGGCCTCTCGAGGTACATTGACCTGAAAAGACGCTTCCTTGCTCGGAGGGTTGACAGCAATGCGTCCATTTGCAAGAATTTTGCCCCTCCCAAACAACAAATAGTTAAGGGCCTCCATTTTCTGGTTCATTGACACGGTGACCTGGACATCGGAAGCGACATCCGGGGTGTTTGACCCCAAGTTCACGTCCATGTAGACCTTGGACGGGGTCGTTAGTTTCGAGGGCGGGTACGCATGATACGTGTAATCCTTATAGGTGACCTTCATGCTATTCGAGGAAATGAGCTCATTAGTTGGGGTAATGATTCGAAACGTTACGATCCCATTAGATGGAATTGGGTAATAATGAACTGAATCTTCAGCATTACAAACGAAACCGTGCTCAATTTTAAGGGCCCTCTCGTTGTCGTCCCTTATAGGAATGCCATCTTGGCTGCTGACCTTGAACTTGAGCTCGAGCGGAAAGCCCGGCTTGTAATTCCTCGGCACTTCGATCGTTTCGATCTTGTAAGGGTACTGGTGAACCTTGATAATGCTGGAGCCATTTTGTTGCTTTCCAGTCAAGCTATCCGTCACCGTGGCAAGGACCTGGAACTGCTTTTCATAGGTCAAGGGCTTCTGATTCAATTCCGTGGCAATGTCAAACTCGACAAAGGTTGACCCAGAGAGTGACGCTTTCTTGACAACCACGGCGGGTTGTTGACCCCAGTAGTAGCGAGAGTGCTCCGAGAGGTGGAGTTCCACGGTGCCGACAATCGGCTTTCCATAAGTGTAGCTCGCCTTGACTTCCGCCGTGAATTTGGAGGAATTGTAGGTAACGAAGTTTGGAATCTTGACCTCCACATTGAACTTTGGCAAGACGTACTGATCGACGGAGAAAGTGTGGTAAATTGATTGATCTTTCGAAACGACCTTGATTCTCCAGTCGCCGAGGTTCGGTTCCGTTGAAAGGGGTACTTTCCCCACAAAGAGCCCTTTGTTGACCTCTTGATTTGGCAAGAACTTAATGACGTTCCTTTGCGGGTCGGAAATTGTGACATTGATCAATTGATTGTTGAGCGGTCGCAATTTGGTACAGAACATGACCACGCGGTAGTTGACCGTCTCTCCGGGCTTGTAGATGACCTTGTCCGTCTGGACAAGGACGGACTCGTGCTTCGTATTTTTGTAAACGGTTGATGACATTTCAAAGCCATCCTCTTGAGTCGACCCCACGGGGTATCCTCTCAGTGTCAAGTTGTACAGTGACAACGGCAGGGCCTTCGTCACAACCTCAATGTCCGCCGCCTGCCCGGGCTGGATCGTCACCGGTTCGGAAGTGTACAAAAGCGCTGGATTTGATTCCGTTTCCGAGGAATTTATGGACAGGGTGAAGACATGCGCCACCGTGGCGCTGGACTCCAGCGTGACATGGGCCACGTATTTGGAGTTTTCCTTGACGAGCTTTGAGGAGATGGCAGTGAAAGTGTTTGGAGAAAGTGACGCCGTGGAGAGGGTGAGGCCAATAGCCAGGCAAAACGCCAACGCAGCGGGAAGGCGAAGCATTGCAGCGATCAGCGATTGACGGGCAGTGGTTCTTGTCCAAGTGTCAGGAGACAACTAAGTGACGAGGATGGAAATGTCTGGAAAATAAAGCTCCATTTTCGGTAAATAAGAGATGAAGTTAGTGAAAAGTTGGGCTTTCGTGTGCTTCTTCTGACAACGCCTTCTTCTTGGAAGGTTGACTATTTTTTTTATAACGAATTTTGCCCGTGAGCCATGCTTTTCACAATCGTTTTTTTTCTCAGAAGCTGTTGACAACTTATTTTCGCAGAAGCGAACTTTGGCCTTGAAGCCTCCTGAAGACGCTTTTGTCTTGAAATGGCAATGAATTTTAGAAAAATAAAACCTGTTTCCGAGGTATATTTATTGCTCGGATGACCTTTCCCTGACCTTCATGAACCTCAAATCAATTGTCAATTAGGAACAAGCATCAGGAGGAAAGAGACGTCATTTGCATAATCTGCACTCAACGATTTTTGAAAACAAGTTGAGTGACTCACTGTTTTCTCATCAATTTAAAAAAAAAATGTTTGTTCATTTCTGATCAGAACAAGAACAAAGAACGGTTTACGATTTTAATATTAAAAAATACACGGGAATCTCAATGGATAGAACCTGAAGTGAAAGTCTGTCATTTTTCTCCACTGGAGAAATAACAATACGATATACACGATTGTTCGCGAAGGGTTTCTGTTCTTTGAATTGTTTAAATTAAAATTTCATTAATTCAAATGGGAACGAACATTTGATTCAGAAGATAATTTAGAATATTTTGGTTACAAAAAACAAAACAAAGATTATACAAAGATGATTTTGAGTAATTACGATAACTAAAAGCATTTACATTAGAATAGAACGCATAACGATAGACAAGTTCCGGAAAGTAACTCTTTTTATTTAAATGAAATGGTTTTTATCAATTAGTTTATAGCATTACTATATAGGTAGCTTGGGGATTTGTTTTTAGATTTCTAATATCGGTTAAACATATAAGATCTGTGAACGTTTTTGTAAACGGATGAGATGTGTTGGTGATGAACGTTTTATTCATGAAGAACGACCATTCCATAAGAACAAGCTAATCCTAAACAGTCGTATTCTTCTACGATTTGATTAACCCTTTGGATGCTACGCATTAATAAGTTGAGCAGGGACCTAGAACCTAAAAATAAATATTTTCCCGAGCCGGAATCTCAGCTTTGTTAATCTAAAAATATAAGCGATCTCAGCAGAGACAAGCAAGGGGAAATCTTTTTTTTTCTTTAGAATTGAAAGAGACGTAGAAAAGTTCAAGATGTCCGGAGAAGTGCAACCGCGGAGGCGACGGGATCGAAAGAGAAAGAAAGGTAATTTACTAATTTAGTTAGATTATGGATCACTAATTACAACTAAATATTAATTACCAGCCCACTTAGCAAAAGAAGAATGGGAAGAAGGGAAGGCGTTGTACGGGGTGGAGCCTGAGGAAGACGAAGAGGAGGTTCCTGAGCCAGTACCAGGTAAATTGTTTCATACATTTTTTGTTGGAATTGCTATTCAATTAATTAGAATTAAGTTACCAAACTTTCAGAAATTGATTCAAGCAATAGTGAGGAAGAAGACGCTCATGAAGAGCCAGAGGGCAACCAAGGGATGACTTTCAAAGCCATTTTCTTCATTTTGTTACTTGCACTCGGGGCCGTTGTTGGCTTGCTTTTCGTTGAGAACAGTTCTGGAGAGAATGATGTTAGCCTGGAATCGGCTCCAGTGCGCGAGCCCATGTCCATGTCTATGCCACCTCCAGTGGTGAACAAGTTGGCATCCGAAGTCGATGATAAACAGAACGGTGATGATCTAAATTCTCCAGAAAGCATTGCAGACGGAGAAGCCAGCTTCCTGGAGAGTATTGGAGGTTTCATTCACGAATTCTTGGACGGTACTACTGACAAAAGCGAGTTAAGTTGTTTCTCGCGACGGCCGAGCTTAAGCAAATTATTTTCTTTTCAGTTGACTCAGGTGGAAATGATCCAGGCCTTGACGAGGCAGAAGAAGCAGTAGAGCCAAAGTCGCTGGATCCAATCGATGACACTGCAGATGACGATGTAGCTGAGAACATAATAGAAGGAATTAGTACTCAACCGGAAGTTCACATTGAGGATAAGTCTGATTCTAGTGAGATTGTCTTGGAAAAGGCGACGGAGACTTCATACCTTGAAACACAAATTGAAGATCCCGTGGATTCCATTGATTCACAATTAAGGGAAGAAGAGTGGCACTTCGATCCACAAATACAGATGACCAACGAAGAGTTGCCTCTCAGTGGCGAAGCAAAGAAAGATGACAATTCTCAATCAGCGGATCCTATACCACCTCCAGCTCTACCCCCATCCGACGACGACTTCCCAAACACAAAACCGGATGGAGGAGTAACAGAAGATGAAATCGTGGTGGACGAACTGCTATAACCAATTACTTTTACTTTAATATACCTAGCTCAAATTTAGTTGTGCAAAGACTTAAGCTTTNATCGGGTAAATCCTGCGCCAAGTTAGGAATTCAGCTTCCGGTTTATTTTGAAATGAGATTCCTTGTGTACTCTAGGAAGCTAAATAATTTTGATTTTTGAGCTCTAAACACTAATTGACAATTCTAAAGAAATAGGTAGTATCAAAAATTAACGCAACATTTTAACAGGTTATCTACAAAGAAAGCGCGGAAGATTGGATTACCATCGTGAAAATAATTTTTGTCAATCTCCTTCCTTACAATTGTCCATTTTCGGCGTTGGCGCCATAAACATGTCTCTTAACTCCTAGTAAATGCGTACAAATTCTATAGGTAATCATGAATTATGTCATCGCTTGGTCACTTCAGAGTACGGTGGAGGCAAGTCGTTGAATTGCATTTGCGGGGCTGAATAAAACAAGAACGATTATAAAACTCTCACAAAATGGTTTGTAGGTTCTTTGCTACATTCGAAAATGATAATTACCCTTACCAATAGGATACGGTGCTGGCAAGCCGCCTTGGACATGTAGAGCATTTTCTTGAGGCATTGGCATTGGGAGCCCGCCGCCTGCTGGATATGGGTAGTTTTGACCAGGATACTGTTCGGGAAAACCACCTGACATTGGTTGACCATAGTTGGCCGTCGGGTAAGGATATCCGTATTGTCCAGGCGGCACTACAGGGTTTGGGTTTGTCGGATTATATGGCATGGAATTTGGTGTTGCTGGTGGTACTCTAGAAGCTACAAAAAAGCGAGTCGCTAATTAGTTAACACGCCTTACTTATACCTGCCTAATGAAAGTTTTTACTTACTTGTGACTTGAATAATAGTCCCAGTAGGCCTTTGTCGCTTTCGCCGGAGGCAACAGTAGTAAATCAGGAATCCAAGAACACCAATTGCAATAACCGAAGACAGAGCTCCAGAAATCTTGCCCATTTTCACCACTTTCTACAAACTGAATTACTGAATTAGACCAAACGAACAGTATTAATCCGCCCTAAATCTCTTAAACCCTGTTAATCAGCCCAGTCATTAGAGACAATGTTACTGACCTTATCGGAGGCGGTATCCGATTTCGTGGTCAATTACAACGTATCCTCTGTCCAACTCCAAACCTTCCAGGAAGGGGTGTTCGTCCAAGTATGAGAAAGTGTCTTTTATTATTTAATTGACGTCACAAGGATTTATGTGAAGGAGGACGTTTATGACTTGCTTCTGCTGCAACGGTTGACCACACTAATGAGAATAATGACGATGACGAGTGTTCCACTAACTTATTACATAATGTAATTGCACTTACGTAACAAAGTACCCTAGCTGTAGCAGTAGTAGTCACAGCACGGCAATCAATTGAATGAACACGACGTAAATTCGATTTACAATCAATTAACACTGATCAATTAATTGAAGTTAATTAACTGAACAATGTCTGACGAACACTACACAACGGCTTTTCCTTTTCGTTTAACAACTTGACAAAAAGTTCCTGAATTTTACGAAAATGTAATCAAAACAAACCGCTCAAAATGTTTACTTTTTTTTCAATGGGAGAAAACTAACTTTCACCAATTCACTTTCTCCTAATAAAATTCTAATTTTATTTGGCACATTTTTAACCACTATTTTCTACACAACTAATTGATTTACAAAAGTGTTTAACTTAAACTCAAAAATATTGGCAGCATGTTCCTTCCAAGCTTTCCAGAAGGCTTCTACATTTTTAACATGTTCAATAACATTTGAGGTCAAAGGTCATGGACCAGTTTATATTACGGAGCTATCCGGACCATTTGCGTGAGAGAAGGAATTGCGGAAAAAGTACTCATCGTCAGAAGTTTGGTGATGTTGCCGAAGGGGAAACTTCCGTGAGACGCCTTCCGCTAGTGCAATTAAAATGGGACAATTAAATCATACTTAAATAACTGATTACTCATTGTTAATTAACAGTTAATCCATTCTTACTTTTGTAAATATGAGATCGAAAGTTACGGATCCGCTCCGGTAGCCGATCGGGACAGAGGCGACAGATCAAGAAGCCAGCACAACTTAGGAGAATTAGCAGAAATCCAATGAAGCAAATTATCACAACCCTGTTCAAATAAAGCAACAACCTGTTTTAAAAAATGTCACCTACAATTTGTTCAAAAAATTACAAACAAAAATAATCTTACTCTAGACTCAGATCCAGCTCGTAATTC
Source organism: Bilobella aurantiaca (assembly GCA_021029175.1). NCBI lineage: Eukaryota > Metazoa > Arthropoda > Collembola > Poduromorpha > Neanuridae > Bilobella > Bilobella aurantiaca. Next base: position 26,862 of record VYYI01000669.1, read on the forward strand.
ATGTGGTTAAGAGCATCGGCCTGGTCAGGCGTAAGATTTGAATTCTTTCCACCAATTGACGCAACTTGAACCATTTCGTGACCTTTTTTGATTAAAGAGTTTTCGAATATTCAAAAACAGGAAGTAAGCCGAAGAAAGTTTTTTTCAAAGAAACCTGCTGCGTAAATCTTTTCCATAAACTTAAAAAAAACTTGGAAACGGCGCAGTGCAGCGCTGAAGAGAAAGTTAGCTTTAGGCTTCACCGTCGCTGAAAATGGCAAAGGTCAGTAAGTTTGATGAAAGTACAAACAACAGCATTCTGGATGTTTGTTTATTGATACAATTTCGGCTACAACTTTGCATTTTTAAGTGATTTAAATCGTTTTAATTTACATAGGATGTTTATAATCGATTATAATCAAAAGAGGCACTTTCCTAATCACATATTTTCAGTTAGGCACAGCAATTCAGCGTTGGGTTTCTAAGTCTCTTGCATTGCATCTAAATTGACCATCAATTAATCGTAATGAATTATAGGTTATAGCCTGATTAAGATGCGACTATTTATAATGATTTCCTTTTAGAGATCTCAAAAAATTTCGTTTTGTTTCAAA
>VYYI01000670.1:0-27404 GCA_021029175.1 Bilobella aurantiaca
CTCACACATCATACTACTTTGCACCAACCTACTACTACTACTACTACTACAACTTCCAACCCCAATCCTTATGCCTGTCCATACTCCCCACCTCATACTTCAAATCATTGCAGAACATACGGAATAGTCGGACCGGTCAAGGGACTGTAAGCGCGTTAAGTAATTTCCCATTAGGATACGGACTCAGAGTCATGGGTGGACTGATTTCATTTTGTGGAAGGGTCACTCCGTGTAAAGAACGTAGGAGGATCATCAAATTTGATTCACAAAGGGTGGGGTGGGTAGGATGGGATTGAGAGTCATCCATAGTTGGATTCCACGCCGTTACTTTTTTACTTGGTAAAATTTACTCAAACGATCTCTTTCTTTCCCCACGCTCATGGTTTGTTACCCAAGGGCGGAATATACACAGAAAGGGCAGGTCGTTGGATTATTTTTGCACAGGCATGCGGGTGCATGCCTCTACGTGGGTAGAGTATAACGGGCTGCTCCGTGAAAGCTGAGGAGAACAGAATGGACTCAAAAGGTTTTTCCTCTTGCCTGATCATTAAAGAAAATTGGATGGTGCGGAACAGTTCAGTGATGCGTGCGCACGTTTGTGCCTATGTATATATGTGTCTATGTGTGTGTGTGTGTGTGTGTGTGTGTGAGTTCTGTGTTGTTCAACTTGGTCATAGTCCACTGTTATACAGTCGTAGCAGTAGTAAGTGATGGTAGTGGGCGTAGGGGGCGATGTATAATAATATTAGGGAGATTATTTGGGGTATGGGTCAAGAACATTAAATTCTAAGCAGGCACTTGTAGTGGTGGTGGCAGTAGTAGCCATCGTTGTTGAGTAGCGAAGCAGCCGAGTAGAGGCAAGTCAGTGGTTGGGGTAGAGATAGCGAAAGGGGCATTATTAGAAACTGAACTTGCATACAAAGTAAATAGAAAAGAGCCAACCATTGTATTTTCTCCCTCCACTACTGTTGTGCTAGCAGGGAAAATTTACTCAGTGTATCCCCACACACATACACTAACACTTGCGTCCTCCCCATATGTCCTCACCCGACGTATACCTGTATATATATATATATACATACTTGAAGTAGTCTCGGAGTGGTCTAACTGATGGCTCACTCTGGTTCAAACCACCAACCGACCTTAATACTTATGGAGTGAAAGAGAGTGAAGATAGCGAGGGAGAGAGAAACGAGAGACCTAAACAGAGTGATCGCAGGGAGGAGAAAGAGAGAGAGAGAGAGAGAGAGAGAGAGTAAATTAGAGAGCAGGGGTGCTTGAGTGGTTCACATAGTCATTGAGAATGAGAGATGCACTGGATCTCTCCAGGGTGCACTAAAACATGCCGAGTCACAGAGAGAGAGAAAGAGCGAGAATCTAAAATCAATGTAAATAACGGTCAGCCGTCCGTGAATGACGCAATATGTAATTAAACAGATTGTGCTTGACACGATGTGAACATGTATGTAGAGGTATGGACGTGTAGCCAATGGTCCTCCACTGTTCCTTCCCTCTACGAAAATGCCACCAGCACTTCCATACTCTCTTATCTAGTGTTCCAAGTTTGAACGAGATCAAGCCAAAATATGCTCTCATTCGTTTCTCAACTTACTCGCCCACTTTCTCTCTCTCTCTCTCCCTCTTTCTCTCTCTCAAACACTCACACACCCACACACTCAAACACAAGCAGACAGACGGATACATGCATATACTTACGCACCCACACGCGCTAAAAAGCAGGCAAACACATCGGGTCCATTCTACGCTTCCCAGTTTGTACACTTTGCCGGTAATCTACTTTCGGGGAGTACATGTGCACCGTTACCGTTCAAAGAACACTCTGAGCGATCAGCTCTTTTCACTTGCCCTCTCACCACCACTTTCTAGTGGAAAGGAAAGCGACCTCTGAGTCCACGTAAATAGCCTACGCACAGTCCATACGTCCAGATGTACAAAAACACACTCACCGGCATCCCTCCAGTAAAGTTGGAGGCACATGCAAAATAACATGATGGTTTGTATTTATCCCTAGAGCGGGCCCACAGGAACGCAGAGCTACATGTGCAAATATTTAGGGATATGTATGTCTGTGTGCACCAAGGAAGGGCTTCATGTTTTTACCCGTCGGCCCCTATACCCAAGTCCCCGAAAGGCACAGTTGGCGGTGCGACAGAAGTGGAGAAAGGCCCATGGAATCCCAAAAAAGCGATGGACTTCCGAGCCACATGCGGGCTCAGTTGAAAATGAGGGAAAATTTAGTCTAGTCCAAACCCGTGTTGTCCTTTCGCCCGTCTGCCTTCACTACTACATACTTGTACTACTCTTTTCCACTCCTCATAAAGCGCCAAGAGGCGGATGGGTCAAGTGCGAATTTACTTCCAACGTCCAACCACTTTGCTCTCTCCACACAGGTTCCAACAACGAGGACGAAGATGACGATAACAAAACTTGCTTTTTCCACTACTCAAAAGTTTTAATGACTTCCCAGTTTGTCGTCTACCACATATCCTGAAAACTATCCCCGGCAGTCCCGCGGCATAAAAAACCTATTTTCTATCATCTGTTAGTGCTCTCTGTAAGTTTTATGCCATGTTTTTTTTTCAAAACATGGCAATCTGGGACGGGGATGAGGAACACAAATGCAAACTCATGAAGAAGGAGAGTGCCAATAATTTTTTCTTTCTAATCTAATTGTTGTTTTGATCCATGTGGTGAAGCCGAGGTTTTCTACAAGGTGGCTCACAGGGAGCGTCATTAGGGTAATTTATCAAGGCGTTAATGCTCCAAGGCACACGCAGCTATGTGCGTAGCAGTGCGATACCTATGCTCTCATTGCTCCCAGCTCCCCCATTAGGAGTATGAGGGGCTGCTCGGCTTAGGCCGATGGTGCAGCGGGGAAAAAAGATTCATGGTATGGTACACACAATGCAAGTAGCACTATCCCCGACATGCCTGCAGTAGTATGTGGCTGGGGGAAGGGATGGTACACGGGAGCGTGTGATATTAGCCATTTAAAAAGGTTGTGCGTGTGTGTGTATAAGTGTGCAAGTGTGTGCATGAAAGTTATGGGAGCTGAGAAAAAAGTTTCACTCCACTGAGGCTGACGATGCCGGTTGATGATGATGATGGTTCTTATGATGTCCATATGTTTTGATCCTATTGTCTTGACTCCATTGTATTCTGCCAGTGACTGAACAGATGATTAAATACTTTGTTTTCCAACCTGCCTCGGAATCTTTCTTGTGCGATGTTAGAGGCTGGAACAATGGGGTATCTGTACGAGTTCCACCGTACCCTCGACCATCAATCCATATTTCAAATCGGAATTCATGACAGACCTCTATCTCTCCCTCTCGCTCTCTCTCTCTCTGTCTCTCTACTCCCTAAGAGAGATTCCTTCTATACCTTCGCGGGTGATGCTGGTTGTAGCTGTTGTACGGGGTGCAAGATTTCCAGATATTTTTTCCTATCTCCTTCCTGTCCATCCGCCTGTCTTCCCATCCCTCCTGCCCTTCCATGCCTCCTTCCTTCACTTCTTCCCGTTATTAATTACCCAAGTTTTTCTAGTTTCGTCAGTCTTCATTAATTGTAATTAAAGAGGCTGGGCTCCTGCTCCCGAGCTAAGCACTCCTGCGACTACTGTAGCCAACTATTAATGCGACGCGCTTACAACTCCGCCGCAAACATGAGGATATTTCCTCTACTACCATGGCTTTGAAGACTTCTCCTGCATTCAAATTTTCTGACCAAAGGTCCACCTCTACTGCCGTCCCTATGTCCAGATCAAATGATATCCCTTCTGCCAATAAGACTCACGACCCAACATTCATCTTTATTTACAGCCTACGTGACTCTTTGAAATGGACATAAATCACGAATCATAAATATCTAATTCGTCAATGCTGGGGATGTGGCCATTAATTTTTGAGCGGAGAGCCGACTGCAGGGTAAGTCAAATAGATATGTACAGCAGCTGGAGCAGCTGAGTGGAATACAAGCGACCGATTTAAAAACTTTCTCAGCGACACTCAATAATTTCCCCAAGTTCCCCGCACTCTCTCTCTCTCTCTCCCTACCAACGGGAGGGACCACCTGAACCTGCCAATGGAAGAGGTTGTGTATGGATTTAAGTTTATCATGTGACCTGACTAATGTTCTCAAAATAGAATTCCGCATTGTCCATCAGACCAGAAGCAACTGGGCTGAGTGACCGATAACACAACACAGGGTCAGGTTTTCGTAATGAAGCGGCGTTGGGGCTTGCTTTAATGGGATAGGCAGTCTTATAGCGGAAACCCCGGGACAGCGTTCAAAGTTCTCCGTACAGCTGGCTATGACGGTGGTTGGGGGTGATGAGGAGGGATTTTTAATCATGTGGAAATACTTCCTTTGAACTTCTATCTGCGTTGTCATTTCCATGGTTTTACCATGAATATCAATTGATACAAGTTTCCTTACTACAGTCAGGGTTTCCCGTACTCACAAAAGTCATCCCCTTGTTTCTAGGCAACAGCTGCGGGGGGAATCGGACAATGAATCACCCTGCATACGTACGTGCACACCGCCGGTCCATGAATAAACTGATGAGTCGGCCGAGGTCAAAAGGGAAGAGAAACTCTATCTCGCTCCAGTTTTCCCGTAATATACCGCAGCATGGGATGTTGACTGTGATGGCGGTGCAGAGCCCTGACACATTTCCCTGCCTACAAGGATCCTCGTACTGACCGCGTGGTGATTCCAGCTCCTCAGTACACTGCGACAAAAAAGTCGTGGCCCATGCACTTGTACTACTTATTAAACCCCCTTGTAGACTCCAAACTGAAATATCCACACTTCTCATGACTACCAGCATCACCACTAACTTACTAACTAACTACCTTTCTACCGCTCCCAGCATCTGTCTCAGTTCATTGACTCCAGTTCATAAAAGACAACATACATATGCGAGCCTGGACTTTGGTGCACCAACGAATGCGGCACTACCTCTAGGTAGTTCCAAGGCAAGATAACCAGGAGGGACAAGGATTTTCAAAATAATTACAACCTCGCCAACGCTGGATGAGGGAAAGTTTGCTAATCATCCAACCCGAGGAGCTCCTCGAGAGGAGCACATGGAAGAGGACGATGTGCTGGAAGAGCGGATTTAATTAATTGATTAATTGTGAAAATTTTCTAATTAGAACCCGGATAGAGCCAGGCGGATTTTTCATACTCGACTCCCCACTCACTCAACTCATCTACCACATCATCAACTACGCAAGGGCTTTGGCTCCTGAATTTAGCCTCAAATTGTCCAAAACTTCCACACCGTGGTAGTACAGTCAGGATCATCATCACCATCATCATCATCATCAGGGCAGCTCCGTGCCACCAAGTCCACTACTGGCTACGCGCATGACTTTTAACATGACCTCTTTTGACTAAACCACCACGAACAAGTTCATAGTACGATTCTCACTGACGCACTCTGTGGTATATGTTGGCAAACTGAATAGCAAGTTTTAAATGAGGCTAATCTTCCCAATTCACTGCATGATGAGTTTATAAGTAGTGTGTGATGAGAATTTGGCCATGAAAAAGGAAAAATTGAATTGGAATATCCTTTCATATAAAGTCCCCCTTGAGCTCAAAGTGATCAATTCCTCCTTAAGCGAGGATCGCTCTGCTAAGGTGTTTCGCCTCCAGGAATAAAGGGATATCCACATGCAGAAGTAAGTCCAGTCTTCCTACTTAATCTCCTAGCACATCCAAGTTAGAAATCTACCTTTACGACAGTAATGGGACCTCAAAATGGAATCCTCATCTCGTGCCCTACAGCAGTGAAGTGAACTCTCTCGGTCAGTCCGGCTCCATCGGTTGAGTCTATACGTGAAGAATCTCTACTCACTCGCCTTATGCCTAACCCCCATCCCCCTAGTCAATCAATTAGTCAGGTCCAATCCGAGTATCCGAGCGACAAGAGAGACAATGAGTGAGCCTACCCATGCACACAGGAGTGGTCATACAGTCAGCTGGAACAGGGTAGATAATGAAGCGAGCACAAGTAGTGCATCTGTACAAGGATACAAAAGTTTTCAGGTGTAAAGGACGAAGATGGAAGATGCTTTCGGTGAGCTGGAAGGAATAAAGAGTTCGAGAGAAGCAAGACATGGAAGTTGGAACTCGCGCGTCATCCTTAACCTGCGGGGTAGACGCTGATAGAGACAGCCAATGAGACCTGAAATAGCTTCTGGCAATTCTGATTATTCTCTCCTTGCCTCACCCCACTCAGACTCTCGCTCTCTCTCTCTCTCTCTCTCTCTTTCTCGCCTCCATTATAATAACAATGAAGTCAGAGATAATGAAATGAAAAGAGCGCAAAGTAAACATAAATATTCCAACGAACCCACTTCACCAAAAATTCAGTACTTTGGTAGTCATAGAGGTAGCCGCACGGACAAAGGGCCAATTCCCCACCCCACCCTTCACACACACACACACACACACACACACACACACACTGCACACAGGAGAGTCATCATAAACAATGTAAAGTTGGCAAGTCATATTATTACTGGTAATGATTTTTCTTCAATCAGAACGAGGGTGATCAGAGAAAGAACATCATCATCAGCCCTGTCGTCGTCATCTACTCTCATCAGTGCGTGGGGAGGAACATCCTCGGGATAGAGCGGAGCGTATACAGAGCAAAAGAGGGAGCATCCCTGTCGCTCAACCATGCACCATCTCATACCATATACTTTACAATTTACTTCAATTTTAATTTACATTGCAAATTTCCATGTGGTCAACTTGAGAGTTAGTTGAGGCGAGCTGACAGAAGGATTTCGCCTGCATTTTAATCAGTCCCCAGCCCTTTCATCTCCCTCTCTTCACCTCTCACTGACTTCAGAAGGGCCTCGCGTTAAAGTTTCATTAGCGAGTAAAGGGAGCGCAGACACTATGGTGGTATTACATAGGATGACGGTGTACAATACTCTCATCATCCACATAGCTCGGGCTAATAATAACTCGGGGTGAGACACACATAGAGGACTGCGCTAAAGCCCAACTCCCAGTAGGGCTCATCTCGAGCGACACTTGACAGAGGACTTGCGTCGTAAGCACCGACGGAGGGAGCTTCAAAGGAAAGTGGTAATTAAACGTATAGCATGCCGAGAACCCCAAAGCAACCACGGCCACCTTCGCATATAAGTGTGGATCTAAAGGATCCCACCTTACAGGGGAACATAATTACATCCATACAGACGACGATTATCATCTGCTCAGAGCCTCCATGGTTCCATTAATTTTTTAATAGTTATGATAATGGGGAGAGTAACGATTACGAGTATTACAATTTTATTCCCATTCAAGAGTACCAGCTGCCGGGAGTGGACCTGGGAGAAGTCTTCCAATTCTAACCAGGGGCTGGTCGGAGACAAAGGGTAGAGGGAGGGCCTAATTTCAAGAGTCCACCACGAGGCAATTGGGATAATTAAATGGCATTTTTATTTAAATATATATCTCTACCGAGATCATTGTATCAAGCTCATTTCATTTGTTTCCCCATCCTCATGTCACATACACAAATTCCTGCCCGCCAAGGCCTGGGCATGCATACGTGCGCCACATATCTCAGCTACTCTCTTTTTTTCTTCCTACTGGCCCCGTAATGATAGCAATTAAAACCTGGTTTTCACTCTCTCCATCTCCTTTTAGAAACTTGAACTTCTTCGCCTTCCCCATCATCATCGTCATCACCATCAGCTTGATCGTCTTGGTGAACTCAGTGTGGGTGATTCACAACTTCTCATCTCTCATGATCTGCTCATCGTCAGCCCGCTGATAGTCGGATTTAGAGGCTTTCAAAGAGAGGAATGGCTAGGCCGAAGACAACATGGAGCAGGAGAAGTCGGCTAATAGTAGTTGAGAGTGCGGGAGCGAGTAAAAAAGTCCAAAGTGTAGTTCAAATCCTTAAAGCTTGCGGGTATGGAAAATTAGAGTGAGTGAGTGTGTAAGGGAGTAAGGAAAAAAAGAGGAATGAATAAATAAAATGAAAATCATGTAGCTGGATGGTCGACTGATAAGAATTATACAGGGTATGTGCAGTGTGCTACAGGATCATTTGTAATGTAATACCACACCTACTGATCCCCCAGTACAGACATATGAGACCAACTGTAATAGCTCCACATACTGGAATGTTAAACAGATCGCCGCCATACACACACACACACACACACACACACACACACACACACACACACACACACACACAAGCACACTCATACACACTTGCATCTCTTCCACATCAAAAGTTTATAACACCGTCAACCATGTGGCCATTGAGTACACGGCTAACATGTTGGAAGACAAGATTGTGGTGGTCAATCAGGCTTAGAGATACTAATAATTATTATTCGGGTGTAAATGACACGGCTTAGAGATGGAGAGGGGCACATATTACTGATCAAGTGTGTGCGTCTGAGTGCGCGCACTCTTGGAGCATTGGATGTGAGGATACAGATGAGGAAGACGACAATGTTGATGGCGATGATATAGAAAAAATTGAGCAGTTGAGTTCCGAATGGAATAGCTGTGGTCGAGCAGTGAAGAGTGAAGGGAAGTGAGAGAGAGAGAGAGAGAGAGAGAGAGAGAAAGAGATCAAGACCAAATGATTATCAGAACTTGAGAGAGTGTAATAGGCCCAGTTAGCCACCAGTTGTTGTTGTTGTTTTTGTGGAGGTAGAATTGTACGGACGGAGAAGATATGGAAGGTCGGCGTAAACTACGAGTGAGTGAGGCTGGAATGGAAAGGGTCAAAAATTGAAGAGGATTCCCTGAGGAGAGGATGGAAATCTTAGTGTGCTCATTTCAAGAACTCTCCGTACTTGTATTTCATGGGGTTGAAACAAACCAATTTGCATAGACGGAGAGGAGGGTGAGAGACAGATGGACCTGGGGGTTGAGCGGAATCTCCTCTCCGTACATCTGTACGAGCACCCTCCTTCTCCAGCACTCATGGCAGTTGGACTGTGCGTCCGCCTGTCCGTCTCTGATTCCAATGATGATCTGGCTCTCCGTATAAATGTTGGATGAAATATCTCGCTTTCCTGCCAGCCAGAAGCACTACTGGGAGGAAGGTAAAATATTTTAGGCTCGCTTACAAATGCAAGCCATGTGTGTCTCTAATCACAAGGATAAATACAATAAGTAATAATGTCGATGCCTCTGCTTGTTAGACGAAGTAGGAGCCTCCCAGTACCTCTCCTACCTGAACTGCATACTACAGTCTGTGGGTGCGCGTATATGCACTCCAACGTGGAATGAACCACATTTTTTCCCCCTTCAGATTTCAAAATTATTTCAACTATCATCATCCCGATCAACATCATCATCATCATAATCATTTTCCTCCACTCTCATGCCTCCCGATGACCCCCCTTTAAAATCATTAATAACCCACCTCATTTACCATACTATATTTCCCTCTCAGCATAATAATTCTGTCTGACAATTTCCCCGGGGATTGTATACGGGACCCGGGGCAAATGCTGGCGAGATAGTTTTAGTTGCGTCTTGGTGGGGCGTGTGTGGGATCGATCGATCTATCTACGCACATGCCACACCATTTCTGCTGATTTTGCATTTGAGTGGAAAACCTGCCTGTGAGATCCTCTCATGTGATTCTAAAAACCTCTTAATTATTACTGGGCTACTTGGTGTCATTCTGGTAGAAAGAGACGGCGGGGGTGAGCTGCTCCCTATGGCATCACTGTCCATATGTAGGAACCCTTCTGAATACCCGGTACACGCAGCCAGTCAGACGCAGACAGGCTCTCAGGCGCTCCTTTCTGTTTGAATGACGCGCGGACATGTATTCCGATTCTGAGAGGCCATGTAGCCCGGGGTCGGGCTCTTTACCAGTCAGTTTCACGTTCATATTTCATGGACACATGTTCCGTGGCGCAAGAGAAATAAGAAGTCGTCGAATGGTGGGAGTGAGTGGCTCTGTGCTTCGGAGCTGGCGTGTGCGTATGTAAAGGAATTCCAGGAGCCGCATACTTGTAGTATTACACACTGAAATCCCCTTATCCGCTCTCTGAGGGCATATACTTATTTCTCGGTGAGAAAAGGAAGATCGGGAGTAGCTCATACACAGACTCAGGCACAAACACACAAATAGAGGCACGGATAGGACCCCCATTAAATATATATCATTGCCCGGGCCACATATTCAACTCCATGTGTGCATTGATTCATAGGTAATTCATAGTCGCTCAATCAAAGCGGCTGACTAGCCATGTTCCTATCTCACCCATGCATATGTATGTCGAAAAGCTGGACGGGGAGTAGGCAACTGGAGGAGCGCCCCTGTGCCAAGTCAGTGTCTTGGTAGGCTACAACTACCACTGGCAAGGCCGGGATGAGGCCACACCGAGGTTTTCCAACAGTATAAGCACATCACATGAGTTGTCCTGCATGTATGCATAAACGCTCGCGTATATATGTCATGTAGATGTAACGGACAGCCAATCCTTTCTTCCCATCTCAAGAGTTTCACACGTACACAGAATAAGCATACACAAGCACTTGCGTACTCATATTTAGATACAGACATGGAGGGTCTTCCTCGCAGAATTTCATCCGCATATGTGTCCCATATTTACTAATATCGCGTAGCTAGTGATCCCACGACAACGCCGAAGGTAAGGTGGCTGATGAAATACATCATCAAATTAATATCGAAATAGTCACCCAAATCCGAATGTCAGAACATGTTAAGACTTATTAGTGATGATGCAAGTGACATATATGTGCATGTGTGCCTGTCTGAGTGCGTGTGCAGTGGCTTAGTTAACTCATCCCTCATCCGCTCCTTCTCTTGCATAACACCGTCCGCCGATCACGCGCCTTGTATCCTCTAGCCTTTATGAGATATTCGAACTGAACTGTGTGGAGGAGGCAGGGGTAGTGTGGTTTTATGAAGCCATGCATTGTGCACAGCTTATTTGTAGCCAGTCACTGCCGTTCAAGGGGATGTCAATCCAACCGAGTTTATGATGGGCTCTAAAATCATGGATAATGGCCATAAGGGTAGAATTTGCCCAACTCAACCCTAGCCAGTCACCTGCTTGCTTTATAGGGAATAATTTATGGGAAATATTACGGACCCGTGGGATGCCTCATAGTTATGTGAACTTGTAGTGGTTATTATTCCTATTTGTTCACTCCAGGTATCAGGATGGAGAGAGAATTCCTGAGGATAAATGGATCTGTCAGACTTTTCTCCAAACCCGACGACCAAGATGATCAAGACGATGATTATGAAGACGACAAGTTTTCCTCCATGCAAAATGCCCGAGAAGAATATCAACGAGGGTACGTCCAGTAAAGTTTCTCATGTAAATACTTTATATATACACACACACACACACATATATATATATATATATATATATATATATATATATATATATATATATATATACAGAGTGGAAATCTCGCTCAAAACTTTGCCCTCCATCCTTTTAATTACGACTAATACGATCATCAGTATTATTATTTCAGGCTTGGAAGGTATGGTGAAGGGCAGGGGAGTAAGGGGTGTGAGGGAGAGAGAGAGAGAGAGAGAGATAGTTGGAGGAAAGTTTCTCAGTCAAGGAGATGAGGACGTCGAAATTTGCTGGAGGATTCGACTTAGCACACGCTACACGCTATATTACTTCTTGCGAGAGAAACATGATGCAGCTCGAGGAGAGTTTGCTTTTCCTATTCGGTAAGATTAGACGATGGGGAAAGAAAAGTTTGATAATATGAGTATCATCCCGTAATTATTATTGCCATTCTCCATCTTCATCATCCATTACATGGCTGAATGACGCGAAGAAAAAGTCAATTTCGTACTTTCAATGGGAAATGAACTCCTGGTGGTGGGCGTGCGTGTGTGTGTTGGTCTTATAGATAGAGATACTGTAGATATACTCATTCTCATGTATGAAAGCATAGTAAACCATAACATGTGATAACATCCGTATGAAGCTACTACCATTACTACCACTACAGTTTTTTTTACAGAGCGATCTGCCAGGTCAGAATGTCGGTGCAGGAATTTTACGCTATGCACTTCTACGCACTCCTCCCGAACCTCCCTCTCTCTCTCTCTCTCTCTCTTTCTCTCTCCCGTAGACTAGGCGGCTAAATTGAAATCCAATATTAAAAGGATTCCCCTCCCCGACCCCGTTCACTCAATAACACTCTTACGCAAAGGCTCTTATAATCGACGTCTAATGCGCCTCACATTTTCAAAATTGCCATCATCCGATTTCTTCTTCAAGTTTTTCAGTCGCTTCCATAAATACATATGTATATATACATATATATATGTATTTGTATATATCAATCCTCCAAGACTCTTCACTTTTTCCGAGTGGAGGGACAACAAAGCCGACTGTGAGTTTACTCCACGGCTCCAACATTGAGTGGGAAATGAGAGGGATGTAAATTGTGAAAATTTTTCTGAAAATGACGAGTTTTCAATCTACTACGTGCATATGCACAATAACAGGTCCCATGCCACACGCATACATCCACACATACAAGCATAAGGAGGCTGCCAGAATTCGTACTCCAGTTGGGCGTCATTAATTTGAGTGAAGGAATTCCCCGAAACTTCTCTCCCCACTTTCTTATCCTCGACACTTCCATGCAAAAGTAGTTCGTCGTCCCGTTTTCACAAAACAACAGGACCAGTGAGCAATCATTATATATATATACATATACGTATTATTTATATTTTCCTCTCCCATCTCTAACCTTGTGGCCTGTCTAACGGGACTTTTACATTATCTCCAGTATATATATACGCTCACCGGAGCTGTGAAGAATTGGAGAGAGTAAATTGCTCGGATCCAACATGGTCGGCCCGTCAATTTTCTATGAACCCACACACACATCCACACCACCCTCCCACACTATACATCTTCCGCAGGCACACGTGCATACAGATCGGACGTGAAATTTCATCGTTGAATTTTATGCGTGTATTTTTCTTCACGAAGAAAATAATTCGTCATCAAGTACAGGGTAAAACGAGAGTGCTCAAGAGGCCTATAAAAGTTGATTACAAGTTGAAAGTTTACTTCTTCCACTTCTCTTCCTCGTCTTCCTCTTCGTTTCTTTCTCTTCTCTCCTTCCTTTTTTCTAGAGGAAGAGCACAGAAGAGACCGCTCGGGCATAGCCCTTCCTCGTTTCGCTCTTCTTAAAACTAACAAAGTAAGCAATTTTGCTCCTTCTCCACTTCTTAAAACTTTGGAGGAAAACTTGTTAGCTTGGTTGAATTTTGGGAGCGTGTCTCTCAGCATGTGTGTGTGTGTGTATACATACATGTGTATGCATGAGTGGGAAACCTGTACTTATTTCTATGGCTGGACATACGTTGTCATGTTAGCTCTATATGGTTCGTAAGTTGGTACTTTACTACAGTGTGTGGACCCAGTGTAGCATTCTCCACCGTTCACACGACATAGAGACGAGGAGTGAGATGAGCGGGAGAGGGTTGGCCCCGCAATGATGAATAAAAGCGTCATGTGTGTTACAAACTATGCTATATAAAGGGTCGTAACATTATTTTGGAAGAGGAGAGCGTGTAATGTAGAGTAAAGCACCGACGGGGTCCACCACCACACGGGCACATATTACAACGGACTGGTGTACATGTAGTATCATACAGGAATCGCCGCCGACGCTGCCGTCAAGCAGATGCAACCAGGGGAGACAACGCTCTGGTTTTCTTCTCCGCATAAACAAAATAACCAATCTTGCCGAGACATCTTTCCCCCCTCTTTATTGTCTTGAGTCAGATGGCTTCGGAGCTAATGTTTAATGTCAAAGTCATGGATGCAGACGAGAGTGGGGGAGTTCGGGGGTCTAAATAGTAAGAGTGTAGTATTAGTTCTCTTGGAGGTCTCAGGCTCAAGTCATGTGGTATGACTACTTACTACAGTAGAATGTGCATAGCCTACTGTAAGCTATCAACTTTCTGTCTTTTCCAGAAATGAGTGCTCAAACACGTCTGAAGGACGGGCATTTCATTGTTTATTAGCTCTTTCCCATAATTTCTATGACCGACGAAGCTCACACTGCTGTATGAGTCCACAACATCGCCAGAGTGCACTTGGAGGAAAAGAATTCCTGTGTCTGCTATTCCATCGGCGTTACGATCATGAGTTCCACTATTACCACTACCACTACCATACCGTTATACCACTACTTCAGACGGACTTGTTCACAAATGTTTCAAAATGTCCCTCAGGCTACCTGTCCCTCGTTTTTTTCTCTCCCTATATCCTTCTCATGGAGCAAGTCAAAAAGTTCTCTCCATCCTCTCTGACTTCCCGCATGTACATGTCTTGGGTGAGTGCGTTTATGTATGATAGGGTTGATGGAGGGAAGCCGCTAGACGAGAGTGGAGAGGACATTCCTGAGTTGCTGGGATCCTCACACCATCAACAGAAGCAGCAAGCCTACACTCGATCCTTTTTGTACATTGACTCCTGCTCCTTCCTACCTCCATCCACTTCTCCTCTTGTAATAACTAATGCATTTTCAATGCTCGCTCAAGGGTACCTCCTTTGACTGGGCTGACATGTCCAGAGGACACCATGAATCCAGAGATTTGAGCGATCGATAGTAATATTAGACGGTCAAATAGCTTAGGGTCGGCCAGTGAAGTCAAGTTTGCGTGAAGGAGCCGCGGATGTGCTTCAGGTAGGGAGGCCAGCAGTAACAGTAGCAGCTGCTCCTCCTCTTCCTCCTATACTTACCCAATAGCTCCTTCCCATAATATCCGAATGTCACCTCTGACCTCTGGAGGTGTTAACCATGCCAAAGTTGATCACTCATTTTGTCCCTCCAAGTATACATCATCATCATCATCATCATCATCATCATCACCGTCATCATTCAACAGTCACATCAATCATTCCAACTACGTTTTATGTAAACCGTGTGTGGCGTGTGAAAAAAAACCTGAGTGGTCGGCTGGCCATTGTAAATTCTGTTAATATCCGCACCTTCCGTTGCCAGGCGTACATAATGATATACATTTCCCCTGAAGTGCAAACGAACGCACCACTGAGTCGAATCCCGTTTACGAAGAATGACTTGGCCTAGGCAGGCAGGCCATTTGTTTACCTTCGTGCCAAGCCTTTGCCCGACCCTGTGGATGTGACTCATACATTAGCTTGCAGTAAAGATGCTTTTCTCTCCTTCACATTCCCGACCCCATCACACCAAACTGCACACTCACTACATGCAGTTCAGTGGCGGGTGAAAGCTTTCAAGTAGGGACGGTGTCAACAAATTCACGCTTGTAATTAATCTGAACTTATGACGTGTAAGACTCGATGTTCCCATTGTTTCTCTTAGGAGCTCATGCAAGTCAGCGCTCATGGTTGGAGGAATACGGTCGGACGTCAATTAGGAAAATCTGGGTAAATGTAGGGAGGGCTGGGTCTGTGTGTTTGTGTGTGTGTTGTGCTAGTTCCTCTGCGTGTGGATCTGTGAGCGTGTAATGTGTTCTGTGGACTGAGAACTGTCCGGAAAGACTACGGGAGTCCACGGCGGTGGTAGCTCCCGCTCCCCACATTATTCAGGTTTAAATTGGGAGGGAATAATAATAATTACCATGGAGCGGTATCCCGATCCTGGTATGAGAATGACTGTATATGTGAGTCAGTTTGAGTGTGTACGTGAACCTTTATATGTGTGCTCACAGACTCGTATGGAATTAGATGCAGCCGGGATAGTGGCACTATGCGTGTGTGCGTGTGAGAGCCAAGTTGACTTGTAATTAGGAACGGAGAAACAAAGTAAAGTTAAAATGATGAATCGGTTGCGTGTTTATATGTAAATAAACCATTCCAACGCTCCCCAGTAGACGGGACTAATGCCTATGCAGACTCACCCTCTGTGAGTGAAAAACGGGGCGCATTATAGCCGTCATTAATACACACGCACAACCCCACCGGCTAGCCAGAGTTTTCGGTGATCCAGGAAGTTGAACTGCTGCCCAAGTCCAATTTCATAGTACATTGCTACTCTCCATGCACCACTACTACACAAGGGAACACATAGCTATAGTCCTCCATAAGTACAAGCACACCCATCACAGCGCCGCAGAAAGCAATGGAGACTTGAGAAAGGGACGTTGGTAAGGCCTATTTCGTTTTATCACACATACGCCTGTGCTTAGATATATATGTATACTTGCTCACATATACCTATCTACAATGTTCCTCATACATCATTACCCCTATAGTGACTATACATGCATAATGTTGCATGCATATCTATATTTTTATACTCACCGCGCCATTTGAATCCCTCCTCCCTCCTACTACGGTTTCCATAACCGATAATAGTAATGTCTGGGAGTCGTATTCTAGCAAACTGTGACTGCATGCAAAGGCGAGATCCATCTCGTTGTGGTGGTTCAATTGCATTAGGGAAATGATGTGCTCTTTGTGTTCTCAGCTGAATGTCAATGGGGATGTGTGGAGGAGCGCGTCTGCTTCCCACACCATGTGAGTGTACGATGTGACTCTGTGTAAGTGTGGGCTCGCTGACAACTGTGTGCACACGTGTAAGTTTAGGCGCGTAGGCCTGGATGTGTCGTGAGCCTCTGTGTGACTGTGGCTTCATGTGACTGTAATATGTGTCCGTGCGTATGTGTGTATGTGCCTTGACAGAGGAAAAGTAGGCTCGCAGAACTTCAGGAGAAGTCCAAAGACGCATTTGATACTTTTATTATCATGACGAGAAAATCCTCAGCAAGTAGATTCATAGGAAGGGATTGTGGTGGTGGTGGTGGTGGTGGTAGTAGTAAGCTAGAAAGCTTTTGCGTTTGAGAGATTAGTTTTTCTATGGCCCACAGCATGTCTTTTCCCTACCAGTCCCGCCAACATAGCATCCCACATACATACTCTGCATCCTCCCTCTTGAATCTGTCAGGGTCGTTGAAAATCTTCCCTTTTCACACACTCGCCAATTAACAAGCTAAGTAGGAGGAAGGACGAAGGGAGTAATTGTAAATAGAATCAATGAGCGTCATTTATTGGTTCGCAAGTGCCATTTGTCAATTGTCTCTCTCTCTCTCTCTCCTACAGTATAATCCACAGTAGTGCACCACCGTGGTTCATCCTCTCTCTCTCTCTCTCTCTCTATCTTTTTCTAGCTCTCTCGTCGTCTCCAAATAAACTCTCCTCCTCGCCACCCTTCCAAAAGAAGAACAAAACGCATGGCACCCATAGGACACTCACTCTCACGGCCTCATCTGTTTTCACGCTCGATCCTCACAGACAGATAGACGGGGACAGGCGTGCACACAGACGCGAGAAAAGACCGTCATCACACATTCACACACACACACACGCACTCCACTGTGGGCCTGAATTGAATTTATTCCTAATGTCGTAATGAACCGGGATCTTTGTCTCACATGGCTGGAGTATAAGTAGTAGACTTTATCACCACAGCCCTCTCATCCGGCACCCCTCTCATTCTGGAACTCGTCAAGCAGGGAAGAAAAAGAGAGGATTAACGGAGAAGGAATATAAAATACATTATGGAAATGAATTTAAATTTCCCCTATGCATGTTCCCTGTCCTCCCCGCCGTGTCTCCTCCTCCCGGTCTCGCTCACACTCACGCTCACTAACTCGCCGTCGTCAGTCGCTCCCTCAACCACTGGACCGTGAAGAGTTGACGAGTGGCGATTTTCACAACATGGGGCTTGGCTCTTAGGAAATTATAACTATGGTAAAGGCGGCGGGGAGGGATGATTTAAATAACTTAATCACGATGGAGGAAAACTATGGGTAAAGTTTTTAGCGCTAATTCCTCCCCGGTAGGCCGATGGATTTCTTCCCGCGGAACTAATGAATAGTAGAGGGAAAGTCTCTTAAGTTCGGTGGGGGCCAACCCGGAAGATTGCGTCGGTGGCGGGGTGTAGGGAAAACTAATGTATGTCTTGTCTATGTCTAACATGGATGTCTTCTCGTCATATCAGAGAAGATGAGCGTATAAATACTTGCTCTACACAAACCTCTTCCCAAGAGGTGATAAGAGGGAAAATTAATTTGGCCCTTACCTCTTATGATATCCAGTATTCCTGATGGTAAGATCCAGTTGCCGCGAGGAAAAAAAATTGGGAATTAGTAATTCCCAGATTTAATCGTAGTTCATGAACGGGATGTCCACAGGGACTGTTGTCCTGGGCTTATTAATTCCTTCCTTTCCTCCCACCACACACCGTCTCGTATTTAATCTCACACACGAAGTTCCTTCCCCGAACCCCCTCTAATTTACCATGGAAAATCCTCCGTCGTCCCCGTCAGACGTCCTTTTAAAGAGTTTGAAAACTTGTAGTTCCACCAGGTTTCTTTTCAGGAGCACGCACACACACACATAAACACTCACTCCGGGCGTAGGCATGTACGAAGGGTTCGCTCAAGTTAAACCAGTGTCAAGAGGAATTTTAAGTGCAAAAGTCCTCCGAATGCTTCACCATCAGTCCCATCATAGCCGCCACCAACTTTCAATCATACGGACCTGTTCTGGAAGAGGGAGAAAAAAGATAAACACATACACATTGATGAGTCAACAAAGTAATACTGTGCTCTAAGTTATGACATAGAAAACTTTATACACATTCATCCCCAAGCAGTGCTTGTATGCGCAACTATTACATGGCCCCTGTCGCCTGTCTTTCAGGTATGAATAGAGGCAATAATCATTGCAATTCCACTCGCGAAGGCTCTTGGACGATACTTGGGCTGTTTGGCTTGTGTATGTGTGTGTGTATATTTGGTCATACAGGGTGTTCCAGAATAATTTGGATTACAACTGTTTCTTCAGGAATACATGTGTCGGGTCATACAGAATCGCTGTACTAGTTAACTAGCGTTTATGCTCAACTTTAGTTGAGCATAAACAACATTTGAATTCTTTAAAATTGGTGTCATTGGTAGCTTCAAATCCATTGACAGGTCAAAGGGATTGACACATACAGAAGTTATAGCTCATTGGAGAATAGAATAGAAAATTCAGGTAACCTAAACAAGTTTTCCCTGTTGGGACCGACTGTGGCGACATTTCAACGTGATGTTTTGACACCACAGCTTAATGCAGCTTTCCTCAAACTGTCGAACAAACTACAATATATTGCTGCGTGTCAAGTTGTTAGAACTGCGGACGGTTTTTGAAGCTCCCATTTACACTGATGTTTGAAAGCATCCAAAAAGGCTTTGAGACCCAAATTTCTAATTTAACGAATTTAATCACAATGACCCCAATATAAAGCCAAAAACTCAACTTTAATATTTTACACCAGTGACAGAACTGGCTTGAATAATTTATATTTGATTCAGAAAACCAGCGGAAAACATTCTTTGACATCCTGTATGTGTGTGTATGTGTGTGAGTGAATGCGTGTAACCCGACATTTTTCAGTGTCCTCCGGACGATTTATAATTTACGAGCCGTAAACACTTTTCAACTCATAACGATCTTTGGGCTCTAGAGCCTGTGCACTGCACCGCGCCAATGTTCCTCATTGCAGGAACATTGTGGGATGACAACATGGAGGATCCCCAGTCATATTAAATGTAACTGACTGTTATAAATGATTCTGTTGGAGGATTTTAAAACCTGGACTTTTTCTTGCCCACACGGGCGGTGCGGGTCATTTCTACCTCCATTATTCTCCGCCCCTCCTTCAGTGACGGGTGCTTAATGGAGCTCTCATACGTAACGAGTAACAACATTCTACATGGTAATCAGGGAATTTTGAGGGGGGAAGCTGTCTGGTACAAGTTACACTCATTCAGTCGCAGCAATGACCTGCAGAGTACGGAAAGTGCGTGCATGAATATGCAATGTGCTGTGCGTCGTGTGACATGATTCAATCACCCCTCCACTCTTCTAATATCCTACACTATGAGTGAGAGTACTAGCACGTGCGCTCCGGCTGTTTAACTGGCTCACGTATTACATGGGATGTGCACACGCGCATGTACTCACTGTGGATGACCAAATGGTAAACGGTACACGCTGTTAAATCCAATTTGGAGCAAGCAAATCAAAAACTCGAGAAAATCGTCCCTGTTTTCCACCTCATGTGGGAATTCCAGTAAAAGGTAGTCTAATCAAATTAGTTAACAGAGTGCAGCAGTTTAAATTATATGGTGGGAAGGAGCTAGACTGTTGTTATAAAATAAATTCAAAAAATGCCTATACACATATGGACGAAAGCGGCTCTGTAAATTGGCCCGGGTCGATACGTACGTAACGTGGGGCGGTTACTAAGTATACTCTGTGATGGAATGAACTGATGTGATTGAGTGAGTGAGGAGCTGCGCGGCGGGTTATTGACGGTTTAGGTGTTTGTATAAATAAAGGATTGAGCGTCGTCTCATGACGGTAAGTTGGTAATTTTCGCAATTTTGTTTGTTCCTCTGTTTGCGTACTCCGAGCTTCTGTAAGTGCACACGGCTACAAGCCTTCACTGTATATAGCAAGTGATTGTGGTAGTGTCCTCGCCGTTCCTGCTGCTGACTTGGTCCTTGTCATTATTTCCCTGCCTGGTTCCTGTTGTCGCTCCTGAATGCCAATTAAAGGTAATAATTGTGACGGGAGAGCTATTGGGGACGTTTGTGGAGTGAAACATAAACGGAGTCAGTGCGATGGGTAATAATATTATAGGGGCGAGTAACTGAATTAGGGACGAACAAGGAGAGTTGATATTAGAGTCCTTCTATCTGTCCATCTTTTCCTTCCCCAAACACACACACACACACACACACACACACACAGAAATACACACAGGCACACACACACTTTCCTCCACCAATCAATTGTTCACACTCGGAAGCTATCTCGATCATACCGGAGCTACTGCGATAATCCCTCGGTTCCGGAATACGAAAACATGAATGACTATTGTAATATCAGCCGTGCGGCTGACATTCGAGACGGGTGGAAGACACTTTAGACGACAGAATGGAGTGGATGGTGGGCACACCTTATGTCCTCCTCGTCGCACTGTCGTTGTCTGTCTTCAGTTCATTCCCACTCTATCATTTCTGCTCCCTGTCATTTTTCCTCTTCTTCGTCGCCGTCGTCGTCACATTCCGTACTGCGGCTGGGCGGAAGAAAGGGTGCTTTTAAAAAATATTCCAGCTTGAAAAGACAGTGAGGCCCAGTTTGTGAGAGCGATGGTGACTTTGGCCGCAGTGCCTTCGAGTTGAGTCAAGTTGAAGAAACGAAGTGGGACAGGGAGTGGAATTCTCTATCTCTGATCCAACATGCGCTTCACGGAGGTGTTGCACCACTGAATTATTCCAACTGTCCCCACCACGTGTAATGAGACTCTTGAGCACGGACGTGTACACACTATTAAAATTTTCGTGCCAATAATCCTCTTGTGAGAAGGAGTGGGATGAAATCTTGGCAAGTAATTGATACTTTCCTTCTCTCCCAGATGATGATGATCTTGTTGATGATGAGACTCGGACTTTGTCAACTCACTTATGGTATTGATGCAGTTGAAGATGATGCTAAACTATGTAATATACGACTTAAGACAAGATGACGATGAGATGACGGGGGATGGGAAGGAGGAGAGAGTGAGAGTGTTATTTGTCCTTTGATAAGAGAGCATCCTCTCCGCATCCGCTCCCTCCAAAATCGTGTAGCGTGCTCATACTCTCTCTCTCTCTCTCTCTCTCGCTCTGCATGAGCAATTATATCATCTCATATCATTTCAGCTTCCAGCAGTCTTTGGATTCCGGCAGCAGTAGTTCCTTTAACTTTATACGAGTCAGCCGGAACAGCAATCCGCTGTGGGGATTGTATAATATTTTCTGTATTAATTCCTCTCCGTGTGTGTTGACTCATATCTTATAGTTCGGATCCCGCTGTAGAGTTTATATTTGTGTGAGCACATACACACACACACACACACACACACACTTGTTCCCAATATCATAACCGAGATATTTGCCTTCCGAATAGATGTTCCACTGTATGTCCTTGCAATTTAATTCAACGGTTGACTCCCTTGTACATCAATGATGAATTAGCGTCACGCTCCCTTGCTATTTTCATTCATTTATAATGCCCCTCATTTTGCCACAGACTCATGTTTTCCACTCCCTGGCTTATCACAGCAATGTGTAGCATATGTGGGTTGTATGTTACATATACGTATGCTCGCGCAGTTTTGCGCTTCGTCTCACTTGCAATCATTCAATTTGATTTCCAAATTCCCTCATCCCGCCACTGCACTGCCGCAAGCGAGGGCAACTCGAACCTTGAAATGTACTGGATGAATATATATACTCTGTAACTCTGCCCTTGTATATGCGCGAGTCTAATGATGGTTGGAATGTAAATGTTACTATGTGACTCGTCAGAGACAGGAGTTCCGCAGTAAAAGACTGCGGCGCGGGAGCAGCGGTCGGTGGAATTTCGGGCTCGTGTATCCTACGTCGGTGCGCAGGAGCCTATACTAACTGACCAGACAAGGATGTGCATTGTCTACAAAGAGGAGCAATTGACAGGAATTGGAATTGGTAAAGGAATATTTACCTCCGACTTCAGTCTGAGTTAGGCCAGTCCTTTCGTCCCGTCAGGTTTTCGTAGCCTGAAAGCAACATTTTATTTAAAGTACAATCATTACCTTGTTGAATAATCGGTGCACGTGGTAAATGATCTAATAAATCCACTAGGTTCCCACCTCCATCTAAACATGTCCCAACTTCACATCACTCAATTGGATTCTCGACGGTTTAAACTCTTCTATTAGAGTCCTACATAAATGAGGCAAACATATCTCCGTCCCATATGCTAATTGCAAAAACTAATTCTTTCCTCTTGAGAGGAAGAACTTTCGGAGGGATTGGAAATAATTTGGGAGGATTTTTAAAATATTTGTCAAGTAAATGATGCATTCGGCAGGAGCAGAGAGCGGGTGGGGAGAGGAGGATCTTTCCACTCTGTATCTACATGGATTGAACAGAGCCGGAGCTAAAAGTCGAGAGAGAGCCCGTTATGAGTAGAGGACCTGAACTGCTAAACAGGACATTAATCGTCTGTACTGGGCGACTTGAGCCAACATTAAGCAAATAAGCCATGACGCTTGTGTGGCAGCAATGCAGTAGGACATGATGGTTCCGCTTGCCTAAATACATGTCTATATTTTCCTCTCGCTCCGCTCCGCACAGTCAACCATTACGCGCTGCCACAGTGCGGTGTACATGCCAGTCAGTGTGTAACCGTCCCGGTTGCACAATGGGCGCACTGGGAACATCCCTGTCATCCTTCCCATCTTGACTCACTGCCTACAGATGAGCCAAGCGGCATATTTCCAGCAGTTCTCTGTCTCCCTGACATACACATACACACACACACACACACACCATTTATTACCTAAATAAGTTGACTCTCAAATGAGTAGCAGTCTCTCCGTAAGTGATGTTGATTGTAAAGGGAGAGAGACTTTTCCCATTTCCCCTGAAGATGAGATGACCCGACGGGTCTAGGTCCTACGTCAAAACGTTTTCGGTGCGGAGTTGAAACTACGTTGGGACAATTCCCAAATTCATACAACCCATGTGTCACAGTATCAGCTCTTTCATACTTACTTGCTCGCGTCGGATCCCGATGGAGATAAAACCTTTGCCACGTACAAAGTCAAACATACAGTCACAGTGGAGAGAACTACGGCGGAGGACCAGTTCTAATCCGAGTCATCATGTAATGCTCTTAATTCTACTATGTGAGTTGCGAATACTTATACGAATGACGGTAGTCAGAGGTCGACTTATCAGTACTGAACGGAACTGTGACGACGGACGGAACAGGGCAGGGTGGAATCATGTGGAAAAAATGCGATCACAAGTCCACTTGCCACTTCCTCTCGCCCAAAAACCCCTGATCCCTCAACGGGGCCCCATACATACTGTAATACATGTGAGACTTGTAAAAATAATTGTAAAAAAATATTTGTACAACAACTTATAAGATTGAACGGGCCTCGCAGAATATACATATTTGATAAGTTTACATACCATTTTCCCTATTATCAACCCCTGTACGTGAGTCTTGGGTCGAAAATGGATCTTCAAAAGGTTTGGGCCACCTCTAACGTAAGGTGCTGGAGGAATAAAGGGATGACCATGTAATCCCCGTATGCATTTTCATCTCACGATCGACGGCAAGACAGCCTGCCTGAGAAAAATCATAAAATAATGACAAAAAACACTCTCATTCACTCCACTAGTGTGTGAGCACGACGGGGTTAGCTGCCGGGTATACGAATCTCAGATCCTTAATGCTCCCTGACAGGATGGGCAGGTAGTTGGTTTGCGTAAAGTGAACCCTAATGGTTGGCCACTTAATACGGAACTAAAGTTTACCATTGCCAACGCCAACCCCCCTCGATGGAACGTAAAGTGGAAAAGTAGACGCGGGGCGAGAGTGGAGACTCTCTTGGTGTAGAGTACACTGGAGGAGAAATGAGGGAGAAATGTATGTTCGCTTGAGCTACTACAAGGGCTTGAGAGTCGATCCCTCCCAGAATGGAAAGAATGGGGGGGGGGAGGCGGAATTGTTGGAACATGTCCCTATGACTCGCCTCTGTCAAATCAGACTCACAGTGAGTCTAGCCTCGAAGTAGTCACGGGAGGTGATTCCTTTTAATTCAAACCCTTCCCTTCCCACCAATCCAGACAGACTTGAATTAATTTCCGCTCAAAGGATTCTCCCCCATCGAGGCCTCACCCTTTGTAAAACTTATGTGTGGACTAACAAGGGGGCCTTTTGACATGTCGCCAGCGCACAAATCAATGATCACGCGCTATCGCGAGATCGCGGTGGAGAAATTAACGGTGCCAGATTCCTAGGTGCGGAAATTTAGATTTGGAGTTACAAGCCATCACAGTTTTCATCAGTGGGTACCATTGAGGAGGGGGCTCATCCTCACTTAAAAGCACGTGTTAAATCCCATAAGAAGTTTTCAGTTTTGTTTCCCGAGTGATTTTGGAAAACCCGGAAAAACGCTTCACATTCTGTTACATGCGGGTAATATGCATGCGGATGGTCTACAAATTCAATACTTTGTACTTTTTGAAAATTCGACTGCATTGGGATCCCATAAGTACAATCACAAAGTTTGTGTTATTTTATCACTATGGGCGTTAATGAGTACTTGAGCGAAATTAAGAACCGGAAAATCCATCTGAGATTTAACATGAGGGAAATTTTCAGTGAGGATGTACCGCGCCCCCCTCACCTCAAATGGTACCCAGTGATGAAACTTTGAGGGCTTGTAACTCACTCAGCCAAGTCTGAATTTCCGCACCCAGGAATCGGACATTGTTAATCTCTCTAGAGGATCCCTCATGATCATTGATTTGTGCGCTCGTGACATGTAAAGAGGTCACCTTGTAAGTCATTCGACCGAATCAAAGATTACCTGCATTCCTATATATTAAGGTTTCATCATTGTGATGAGGAAGACTACGTCCACTCACTTGGAAGTAGGACTTTCTCCCCGTCCCGACCCAGCGGCCAAAGTATTACAGTAATAGCGGTCATCGGGTGATAGACTATTATGTTAGATTCATTTAGGAAAGTTGTGTCCAAATGGATGCTTTCAATCACTCACTGAGTCAGTGCCCGTGAAATAGGGGAAAATATTACCCCGCATGCGGTGCGTAAAACGTGTGGAGTTTTACGGAGGGTCTCCCCCATTTTACAACTCTCTTACAGGACGAGATAAGGGCTCGGAAAGAAGGAAAATAATAATAATAAAATAATATAAATGTGTTTACAGCAACGGAGCTCTTCCCAAGCACCCATTCCGATGAGCCGTAAAACCATCCATAGCCAAAGGGTTCCAGTCTGAGCATGCTACGATGCATGCATATACACATCATGACCGCAAGTTCAAGTGCACGCTTTTCACTCTGCAGAGGAGGCGAGCGCCAGTAAACTTGAGTCCATGTCCTGCCTTCGTTGCCTTGCCCCGTTTCCAGCAGGGGGAGACCTGTTTTTGGACCTCTTTCCTCAAATTATTCCCTCTCGCTCTCTGACCCTTCCACTTGGAAGCATCTCTATGGATGGTTCGGAATGACAGAAGGGTTGTAAAAATCAAAAAAATTCCTCTAATAGCCTCCCATCAAGTCCTCCTCCTGCCCAGTCGCGGAACCACTGGCGGAGAATAACTTAAAGGCTCGTTTGCATAGGAGTGGACTTTTGTCATTGTTGTAAAATTCCAAATAAAAAATAGGAGGGGGGAAATTTTGGCGGAGTGACCTCCGCTCCTCTTCTTTGCATTACTGGATGGAACGAGAAGTTTTAAATGACAGGGATAATTACCCGTGGATATAAAAACCCCTACCCAGCACCCACCTCCGACTCAGTCAGTGAGTAAATGTAGCCTTTTTATGGGACAATTTATGAGGGCTGATAGATGAATTGGCCGGAGCTGGAGAGTAATGACCTTGGGCATGTATATGTATCTAATATAGCTTCATATTTTACGACCCCGTATGAATTTTTCCTTGGAGGAGAACCTCCATTAGATTTATGACCCAGATGGATTTTATTTACATTACAAAGGAAGACTTGTACAGACAGAGTGCAGTGTGGGTGCCTCTGTCCCGGTTCAAGTCACACATACCGTAAGTGGTTGTACGCCACAAATGTCCATTAAGAGGTCGGGAATGACTGTTTAATAAATTCCTCTTATTGGATCCACTATGGGCAACTCCTCACTCCACCCCGCACCCAAACCTCATGACATAAATTCCAATCGAGTGTACCCGAGTGCAAAATAATGATTGGGGACAACGGGACAGTCCCGGCTACTTTCAACCGACCTCGGCTTCATTGCGTGCCGTTGATCCTAACAATTTTAATGGGAGTAAACTCGTAAAATTCGGGTATTCGAAATAGAGAGAGAGTAGGTGATGGGGGCAGAAAAAAAATGCTCCCGACCCGTGATCCCCGACTGGGTGGAAACATTTCCATGAGATCCTTGCGTGCCTCACAATGTGTGCCATTTTTGGAATTTAAGGCAAACAACGAAAATGAGGGTCAGGTTTGGAGAACCATGAGCGGATTGGATTTTCTCGTTGTATGATCGAGATGCTCCTTAATTCATAGTCCATTCTTTTACCTATGCAGGGACGGGGAATGAGAAGTTATGCTGGGAATATTATTCTCTCAGTCGTGCAAGGTGGGAAGGGAAGGGTTTGAATTAAAAGGAATCACCTCCCGTGACTACTTCGAGGCTAGACTCACTGTGAGTCTGATTTGACAGAGGCGAGTCATAGGGACATGTTCCAACAATTCCGC
>VYYI01000671.1:0-27373 GCA_021029175.1 Bilobella aurantiaca
TACGCAAAATTAACGACCTCGTCACATCATGTTCATCCATTGCTAAACAGTAGGTAAATTTATAGGGAAGAAACTTAAGCAGAACGGTCAAGTCCTGGTTCATAGGGAGCTAGGCTTGATCATAACTCATGATGGGAGGAGAGGGGTTGAAGTAGGACTGTGATGACTTGGTGTGGACTATATATGGGGTCCTGGAGGGTACGGACCCCAATACTCATCCCACTCTTGGCCATTTCATTAACGCTCACCCACGCACTTCTTCCCATGGTTCAACCCACTCACGATGGACCCAGCAGATTATACTTGGATCTATAGTAAACCTTACATGCGAGGCCGTTGGAAAACAAAGGTGTGCATTTAATTAAGGAAATGATACCATATGTTATTTCACATTCAACCCTCTCCCATTCCGTCCACCTCAACATTATCGTAAAGAATCATTCTGTCGTCACCACGAGGGGGAAAGTAGAAGGAGTGAAGTATTCTATAGAAATTAAGCACGCGAACTGGGACGATTTCACGGGTTATTATCTGCAAATGGTTACCGCACACTAACTTCCAAATGTTTTTTTAGCTCGTCGTGATGCACTGCCGTAAATGTAGTGAGAGTTGCTGACTAAGCCTTTTGTTCTGCTTTACAATAATGATTTCAAATCAATATATGAGCTGTACAATCACTGGGTTGCACCTCATGGTTACGGTAAGCAACAAAC
Source organism: Bilobella aurantiaca (assembly GCA_021029175.1). Lineage (NCBI taxonomy): Eukaryota > Metazoa > Arthropoda > Collembola > Poduromorpha > Neanuridae > Bilobella > Bilobella aurantiaca. The sequence goes on from VYYI01000671.1 coordinate 714, forward strand.
ACACATGTTGATGGGTTAGCTCAGCCGTGTTGGATTGAACTGGACCGTTTTCGCTTCAATATTCCGCTCTTTGGCACTGGTGTATTTGTACGTAGGAAAGGGAAGGAGGCATTTTACCATGGATGTAGCCCACATTCGTCGGACCCTTATAGGCTCAAAAAATTCTCGAGAATAGGGGGTTCATCATAAAAAATAAAAAAAGGGGAGTAACACTGAAAAGGACCTTAATTACCATACACCAAATTTTTTACTCTGTACTTTTATATTTAGCTGCCAAGGGAAATTTATATGTTTGAGCGCGTATATTCGAACTTTACTTCGAAAAGAGAGCATGGTGAGCTTCATCAGTCGAATAATTCAGTGTTCCAATGCGTATTACTATTACATCCTTCCTTCGGCTCTTATTAAACTTTTTGATCTGTTCAAGTGGGAATAACTGGGCTTTACTGCGGCAGGTACGCGTATTGACTACTGATTACTCCGTACATCCAAGAGGAAGAAGGCACACGAAGATAGGCCAAGATGGGGAAGATGAGCTGCTGGGGTCAAAGGATCGACGAGCATGCTGACATGATGGTAGCTAATCCCAATGGTTATTGTGAACAAGTTAATTTAGTTGTCAAACCTGGTGAGCAATGCCGGAATCCGGAGTAAAGAAAGGGACAAGTTGATTAATACTGTTTCCCTTCAACTCAAGTCTACGAGCGTGGCAGTAATTGAGATTCATTAAAAATTGATTAGCTTCTATGCTCATGGTAAATGGTGGGGAAGCATGTAGAAATATATGTATGTATGTACTGGATCACACCACTACATGGGAATGCAGCCGCTAGCGGAAGGGTAGCAAAAGTTGTATATACGCTCTCATACATATGGGCTGCGACTTGTCCTCATCGCTCGTCCTCGAAGAAACTTTCAGAGTAGATATATTAGACGACGTGGAGGCGGACGATGTGGTAGGGACAAAGTACTTAGGATATGACTGCACAGGCTCTCATTTCTCGTAGTTGTCAGACCCCTGTAGAGCCATGTCGTACTTAGTGTATATTGACCACAGATTCAGTCGTTTGTTCTCTAGTTCCTCCTAGTCCAAACATGAACTACATGTGCATATCTATACAGATATATATATATTGTATATATATATATGTGTGTGTATATATGTATGTGTATATATAAAAAACGAACTTGAAAAGCATGGTTGAAATATGAAGAGCCTACTTGTCTCCGCTCAATCTCAATTCTTAATGATCCATCTTCCTCTTTCACGCTAATTGGATAATCGTGGTCGTAAGTCATGCTAATTATCTGTTCATGTCCGGCCATAGTGTCATTTCATGTATTGGTTTTCTCCAGCTATTTGTTTAGAGTTGGCTATTCAAGTTGTTCCCAATAATTTATGAGGAACCGTCCATTGAGCTCAGTAGCCAGAAAGGAGGATAATCCTGTATATGATACGATTCATATACCTCGGCTATTAGTGCCTACCCGACTCATCCTAATTCCTACAAACTCCTCAGTTTGTACCAGTGAGGTCAGAGTGATTACGCGCCTAACTCATACACATAAGTAAATAGAGACGTTTCTGGCTTCAGAAAACATGGTTTGTTTGTTCAATTTGAATTCTCAATGTATTTGAATGAAAGATTCTCTATGGAAATGATGGTACCCCACAACATAAGTTGATCCCATGACACTAAGCACGCATGTGATAACATCATTGCAGTAGGCTCCCGAGTTATTTTCAGCGACGTCGCTACCGCACCGAGGATGGAGCAAAAATAGTGGGTTAACTTTCATTTTTCTGACCTGGGTCCCAACCTACGACCGACCAAGTCTCCTTTCGCCACGTGGACAGGCACGTATTTCATCTTGAATACCACCGGTGACCCAGCAGTCCCCATGAGATCTGTCACCAACATGATTACATGTGAGACAACATTCTTATCGGAAATAGTTAACTGGTGAATCTAACTGGTATAGTTTGAGGGAAAGCTGAGCCATTGAATACGGGACTGCGGGAGTAGATCATGGCCCAGCCAGACCGCAGTGAATGAGATGCCAGTCCGCGCTGCTACTGCTTATTACAAACCCCAGCACACTGGATGCGGTGAGAGTGGTGAGAAATGCTATAGGATGCTATAGATGCGCTCCTATTGAGCAATAATAGGGTGATAACGTTAGCACTGATTTCTGGATGAGACCTACAGGACTGATGTAGTATTTAGTTTATTGCAGGTTGACATTTGATATGCATGTATATAAAGTAACGCATATGACTACGGAAAAAGGACCTTTGGCTATACATATATGTAGCTATACAATTTCCCGACTATCTATGCTGTATATAAGGGATTTTAAAAAATTCTTCCCGTCTTATCCGCGACGGTTACACGACACACACACACAAACATATATACATGTTTACCATGTGCATTTATTTATATACACATATATACATATACATATATATGTATACATATATGTATATATATTTATACTGTCGACGAGATCATCATGGAGATTCACAGTCGCGTGTGTGAGTCTTAACATTTTTCCCTTTTCAAAATTGACTAGGCGGTTCCTTGTAGACATGTGAAGGAGCTTTTTACGTATCATTATTTTTTGTGACATAAAAAAGGTTCCGTATTCCCTCGATGCTGACAGTACTAGAGAACAAGTACTATGAAATGAGACTACGCAGGGTATACGTAGTTATTTTGACTGTCTGTGAGGTAAAGGTAACAATGGTTCTTTATCCTTGCCCTTAATACATACCTGAATATACCCTCATACTCACCATCAACTCTCTTGTACGAACTTTAAGTTTTACTGTTATTATATTATTTTTATTACTATATTTATGTGACAAAATATGGCTTTGTTTTCGTTCAGCTCCCTATGAACCAGGACTTGACCGTTCTGCTTAAGTTTCTTCCCTATAAATTTACCTACTGTTTAGCAATGGATGAACATGATGTGACGAGGTCGTTAATTTTGCGTAATGTGGACAAGACTCCTCCCCTTCGTCAAATCATGTTCATGCGCTGTCGCTAGATGCTTGTTTTTGTAACTCTACAGACATTATTACTTGATCATCCTGTTCAAGACTGGTTTTTGACAGAGTTATGGGTTATGTTTGTGTAGTGCACGAACGTGCGTACATCCACAAGCCCAACGCACAGTCGTGTGTGGTGCACGCGAGTATGTATGTAACTTTTTTTTATAAATTATTTGCTATTGAACGTTGGTTTTCACAATGGCTGAGCCCTCTACTTATTTAAATTATAGTATAATGTACTAATATTCTCTTCTCCCACTTTTAAAAATTGATACAGGTGTTTTAGCAAACCACTATAATAACTATTACTATTTTAGGATATGATTGTATTTATTGTTTTATGATCGACACACAGAGCTCTTCCGCTTTGATCATTTTGGAATGAAAACGGCGCGAGAGTGATGAAGACGGTGTTCTCTGCAGGGGGAACAAGTAATATTCCCTTCCCGCCGTTAGAGCTACCTTCTGGGGAGGGGGGGGGGGAATGGTTGGGAATTTTATAACTTAATGTCTTGACTAGGGATATTGAGGGTATTTCAACTATGATGATCTTGATGATAATGATGATTAATATTATTAATATTAATTATTAATATTATTATTATTAATTTTATGCGTTAACCTTCCCATTATTAATGCGTAAATGCATTTTGATTAGCAGAATGTACATACGGTGTTTCCCGTGGTTATATATGTATGTGTCTATACACATATTTATGTATATAGATTATTATAACATTTGAAATTGTCTGCATCTGAGGAGGGGAGAGGAGGAGAATGATATGGGGTGGAGGGGGAGTAAGGAATGGACCCGGGGGGAGGGGACATTGGTGGTCAATGTTGAGCAGCGAATTTCATCCTCTTCTGCTTTTGCCTCTGATTACAAAACCAGACGCGGACTACATTTTTCTTAAGGTCCAACTTCTCCGCAATGGCTGCGATTTTCTCCCCAGAAGGTCGAGGCTGAACTGCAAAGTAGGCCTCCAAGGATCTTTTCTCGGGGGCGGCAATTGACGTTCGTTTCCGCTTCTTCTCTCCGGCTGGAAGGACGTTGGGGGCATCCGGATCTCTTCTTTTGCTCCGTGCTTGAGCCTCTGCCTCCTCCAACCATGCTTGTAATATGGGCTTTAAAGCTATCATGTTGTTATGGCTAAGCGTCAAGGACTCGAACCTGGAACGGAGAGACATAGACAATTTGGAGGATTAGATACTCCTTTAGACTTTTTTTTAGTCCTCCAGTACTAATGGAAGGGGAAGAAGGAATGTAGACTAAAAGAGTAACTTCGACTCTGTTCCACTTGCTATTGTGAGTGCTGCTGTGGTTGTGTGTGCGTTTGCGGAGGTTGTGCGAGCTTATGTGTGCACACATATGTCCGCCATGTGTATGAGCATGTGTGTACGCACGTGTCTATGTGTGTTTGTCTCTCTGTGTTGACCAAGTGCGTCGGGTAGAATCCCGACCGAGGGGTAGGAGTCTATTATGAGAGTACAGAGAGCGTACACATGTGAACGTTACGCTCTAAAATAGACGAAGAGGGCCTTACCTACAAATGGTGCTTTGGGAGAGAGCCCCAACACCAGGGAGTTTTAGATTGGCGAGTGCTTTGCCTACATCAGCTTGCGTGACTCCTAATTTGATGCGACGTTGCTTGAATCTCTCGGCGAAAGCTTCCAATTCTCTAGGGTCAGTATCCGTGTCATGCATGCCGACAGAAGGGTGGGGATGACCTGAGTGTGGATGTCCATGTGGATGAGGGAGGGAGGGGTGACTGGCCGCGGCTGCCATCATTGAGTTCATTGCTGCAGAGTGCGTGTAGACGGACGACGGATGTAACTGAGCATGGCTGTGGGCATGGGACACGGATGTTGACTCGGCCGTCATTGGACCCAAGCTGGTCATCATAGTCGTTGACGAGATCGGGTCCAACATGTCCAATCCATCCATACCCGGATGACCCATCTGCAGGGACAGAAAGTGTGTGTCACACTAAAATTTCCACTCCATTATTAACTTCATACTTTCACTCTACCAACAATAATACAATGAAAGAGGGCAAAGCTTCATATTATGAGTCATCTCCCCATGTACGTGGGAGGGAACTACATTAGCACCCAAGATCCCCACTAGGGACCAGTTGACTAACAAGCATTCTGAACAGGGCATCATGTCTTTGAGTAGGATGGGACGAAATTGTTTTCATAGTGCAAACTGACCTGATGAGGCCTCGGGTTATGACCCGGGTGTGGAGGTCCCATCCCAGGGTGGTACATCATGTCATGTTTGAGTTGAGGAAGTCCTGTTACAGGTGGTGAGGCTCCGGGGTGTTTACTGATGTCTACCAATGCCTCGGCCCGACTCAGGAGCCCATCATTCAATCCGCTGAATAAATCACCCTGTCAATAGAAAGATAAACATGAAACACTCTCATCCCGCCGGCGCTCATTTGTCCCAACCTCTACATCCTCTCTCTCTCCTCTCTCTCTCTCTCTCTCTCTCTCTCTCCCACTCCCCATCTCTTTCTCCCACTCTCACTTTCTGACCCCCCACTGTACTGTATTTCTTCCGGCTACACATAGAACCTGAGTATTGACACAATCGTCCTCCCATTACCTCCTCTTCCGGTATCCGGTACTCAGCGAGTCCAGATTAAATAGCTTCGCGCACATGCTCCCACCACTAGAACGGTTCAGTGCGCCCGACCCAACTTGCTATGTGATAAAGTAACCACTTGAACTTCCCACTTCTTGCAGCCAAGTAAGTGTTTTAAATTTTCTCCTCATGAGCAGTAGCATGAACCAGTTCCAACGAGTAGGCCAGTCTCATCCTTTCCACCGGTATAGCTTAGTTAGGACAGGACAAAGTATCTTCCCCTTAGGCACAAATAGACACAGTGTGATGCTACAGGCATACACTGTAGGAACCCGCAGAAGAAACACACCTCAGAAAGCACATAGAGAACTTTACTTCTGCCTTACAGGAGGGCACTCGGAATCCCTCCCATATACAGCAGTTGTAGAGAAAGAGAAAAAGCCATTAATTATTCATCTTACTATTCACATGGAATTGACAAGTCAAATGCAGGGAAAATGCCAGGAAAAACTTTGAATTTTCCCCGGTAAATGTAGGTGAAGAATGGCTTGTCCTAATCTATTATGTACGCCATTGAAAGTTTACCATTGCAATCATAAATCTGATCCAAACTGCCTGCACGCACTCTTCTCTTGTCTTTCTACTTTCTCTCTCTCTCTCTCCCCTATATCTCCCACTTTACCTCCCGGCATTTTTTCAACAGCTCCTCACAAGCGTTCGCCACCGGAAAAGGGCTTTCCACGCCCACCTAATCTACGTCCGTAGACAACAGGGGTAACCCAAAGTGTGCTACCAACATTGTCAGTAGAGTCTTTCCTAATATTATCATGTTCTCTACGAGGTAACAGTTCAAGTATGCCCACTCCGGACAACTCCATAGTACTCACCTAGGACAGGGAATACATCACGGGGTTGGAAGATATACACGTACACACATAAACATGCACACACACACACACACACTCTTATGGACACTGGGACGCTATAGGACAGTATGTGGACCGGTAATGAGAAAGCTATGGTGCGTGCGTGCCGGTCATCCTTACCCGCTCCCTTCTGTCCTCCGTGTCTGTCCCAGTGTATGCTTAAGCCAAGTGAATATCAATAAGGGAAATGCATCGGCGTTAGCCTCCACTCTGACCCATCAATGCGCCAGTTGGGTATCCCTTGGTACTAGTCGTAGTTGTATGGGAGAAGTGGCGGTTGGAGTAGTGGCAGGAGAAGTTCTGTGTAGTCGTTGTCGTCGTCGGAGAAGCGGTAGACAGCCGAGCTCGTTGGGAAGGGAATAAAAAGGCGGAGTGTCGTCTAGTCCTCGGAATGTGGCAATGTTTACAGTAAAGCATGGATATGTTAGCATTCGGAGGATATGTGGGGAATAAATCGATACGAACCTGTAGTTTACTTCCTTGCCTCTTGGTTTTCACATCACGCAAATTCATGTTATTCCCCTTCTCTTACTGTTTCTCTTACTCTCTCTCTCTCTCTCTCCCGCGCTCTTTCTCTGCTCCCGACTTTGTGTCTCTTTCTAGTACTTTCGTATATGCGGTTCCTCCTCACTGCTTCTTTCTCTCCACGAGCCTAGTAAGGACTCTCTAGTACATCCTACGAACGCAATCCATCGTGGGAAGGAAGAAACACCAATGGGCAGAGAAATAGTTTTCATTCTACAACCTACTGCACACATTTTATCATCATCCATCTTAAATGCAACTTGAGAATGGGAAACAAGGACGGACTATAGATAGCCATTAAGTATTCAGTCGATAAGAGTATAACACCAACCAAAGTTTGTCCACAACACGTAACAAATACCGTGTATGTTTGTACTTGGGAATGTGTATGTGAGAGAGTGCGTGTGTGTATGTGGTACGATGAATGTGAGCGTCTGTAAAGGTGAGCATGTGAGTGGACGAGCCATTCTTCTCTATCACGTACGTGTGTGTACCCTCCTTCCTTCCTCATGACTATATAAGCTGTACGACGAGGAGGAACAGTGGAATGACAAGTGCTCTGCTCATATTACTCATGGCTTGACGACCACGCCGCCGACCCAGTCTCTCTCACGTAGCAACCGGACAAACAGAACGGAGCAAGAGTTTTTTTCAGCTGAATCTAATTATTTTTAATTGAAATTACGACGGATGATAGGACTTTGAATGGATATCAGGAGGGGAGAAATCAAGTCGGGAGGAATGTAAATGGGGACATTCGATTGGAATTTACCATCTGTGACAGGAGCGTTGCATTTGCGGTGTTCACAGACAGACGCACACACACACACACACACACACGCACACACACACACACACACAATCATGCCCAATGTTTACTAAATGGATTTGTATGCACTCCTAAAATCTATCCGCATTTTCCATACATAATACACACTTTCTCTATGTAGGAGCGCATTATGCTGGATGCTGGGGATATGTGTACAAATGTAAACTTACCGTTTACAAGAAAAGAAAAGAGCAATATGCTGCAAATAATTGACCTACCCATTCGTTGTGATGAGAGTCATGTATGGTGGCGATGTAGAAACGTCTCGCCATCCGTCACGTTGCTTCTGAGATGTATTGGAACAAGGAACCTTGTGAAGTATCTCGGCATTGTGGAAGTGGATGGTGTTGTGAAGAGGTCATTTTGTCGATTTGAGAACCGATGCATATGCTGTGTAAGTGGTGGGGCGGAGGTGTGCAAGTGTGCTGGGGAGTGAGCCAAGTAATGGGAATGATGTGTGTGCGAGTACGTGAGCACGTTTTTGCACTCGTGTGTGTGTGTACATATGTGTGAGTATGTAAATGTTGAGTTTGTGGGGACATAAATGTATAAGTTTTTCTAGGTGTATGAGCTTGTGAAACCCCAGTAATGGGTAGAACATCCATGTGTTGTAGTGGGAAGTGGGATTTTGCTTATAACAGGTAGCTCTGAGCGTCTGAAAAAGTGGTGAAGAGAGAGAGAGAGAGAGGAAAGCCAGGGGGAGGGAGTGACGAGTTGAGGACAAAAGTCGTTAAGTTCACGAAGCTACACCGGTGGACTCGGAGCATGGAAAGTTCTTTTTTTGTCAGGACATCCCGGGGTTCTTTGGTGGACAATTATTTTGGTGGAGGACCCATAACCACCAACCTGACAAATGGTTCTTAAGACCGACTATTCTTCCCCTGTGTGCCTCTCCAAGTCCCATTGTCAACTCTCTTCCTTCCCCGTCGTTATCAATATCAGCCCAGACACGTAAGCAACTACAATAATGCCACATTCCTTTCAAGCCTGTTAGAACTGTGGGTGTTACAGGCACCTTTCCCAACCCCCATTTTCAGCTCAGCCAATTCTTTACACTGAATTTCTAGCTGAACCACAAGGCATACGATAATGACAAAGTAACTCCCCAGAAAAAAATCTACCAGAATAGTTCTGATAGGAGTTTCCATATTTTAATTGCCAATTTCCTACCACTCTCTTGTCGGTCAGTACTTCAACTCTTTTGCTTGCGTCGGAAACTGTGAGAAAATCATGGTCCATCAAGTGCTGCCAACTCCTGAGATTATCCATCATCTGTAACACTGTATGTACGAGATACGATAATATATGGTCGGAGGGCAGTTATGAATGAGTGAACTTGCCTTGAGTTGGTCAGTTGTCTCGGAGCGATGTGAAGGAAAACATAATTTGACTCGTGACTGTATTAAGATTTTATGAGTTTTTGTCCACACATACGCTCTGTTTAAGGTTCATAAAAATTGTACGCGCCTGCATTGTAGATTTGCAGAAGTGTGCTTCGAAGTGGGCCCTCGCCTCGCCGCCATCACATGCATACTCACACACACATGCTCACTCACCACCATCATGATGTTGGCGCATTCAACCCAACTACATTCAATTCTATACTCGTGTCCGAACCGCAAAAGTATGGTTCAGTTTGAAATGCACCAAGTACTACAATATTTATCGAACTCTGACCTCATGTGAAGGTCTGTTATTTTTAGATGGGGAAAATCTGCTTGGATCTCAGCCCATTTTCTCTGGGTTTCATACCATAGCCTTTCCTGGAAAATTCGTATATAGTAGAAGCCAATCGTTTCAATCTTTTCTTCATCCAAACGTGACCCCTCAACACTGTCAAACTTAAGTAAGAGTATGAAAATCTATTTCATTACGGAAATTAAGAATTTATTGAACCACATCATTCATTTGTTCCTACTTGGATTAGTACATGAGATCTTTTCCCACCTGGCACACCACCACCACATAATGTAGAAGAAGTAATGCAGGAAAAACTCCTAAAAATTCCCTGAGATGAGAAGAGTAGTGAGAGAGAGAGAGAGAGAGAGAGAAAGGGTGGGAGGGAGCAGAAGAGAATGAAAGTAAGGGAGGAGTGGGCAGAAGAAAAAGAGAAGGCTGAAAGCGAGAGTGGAGAGGGAAAGGAGTGAGATTGAAAGAGAAAGAGAGAAAGAAAGGTTTTAAGAAAGCAACAAGATTGAACTGAAATTGAATTTGAGGATTCATTCATGGAATCAAGACAAATCTTGCGGAGGATAGATTTCTCCCATGTCAGCAGATGCTCTCGTCCAAATCACTCACCCGCATCCCGTTAGTCTACTTTTCCATTAAACAATCCATTTTCTTCGTCGTCCTTCCCTCCTTACACTCTACTTGAGTCAGTTACCTCAAAAACAGCTTCCTTCTCGCGCTCTTTCTCTCTCTCTCTCTCTCTCTCTCTCTCTCTCACTGACACTTTCTCCTATCCAACCGTCACTCTCATCCTGCCTCCCGTGGCATTGCTCTGACTCGCCCGATTCGTCTTTGTACTTTCTCATCGTTCTCTACACGTCCAATCTTTCTCAGCGAGGAATCACCCTACCCACCATTCCTCTCTTGGCATTTCTCTTCTCCGTCTCTCTCTCTCTCTCTCTTGCTCTTCACGCACGTTCATACTCACTCCTTCCACAGCTCATGGACCTTGTACATAGTTTGGGGAGATGAGGCAAGCTATAGTGGTACCAGCATCAGAGGGTTGGAGAGGAAAGTAATAATTTACCTATGATAATAATAATTCAAAAGAACAGGTGATTCCCCTGCCTGTCCTTCATATAGGAAAACTTCCATAGTACTTGGGGCACTTTCATTGTGTGTCATGTGCAATGTGCTTTCAATCTCTACGCCCATAAAACATACACATAGATACTCGCGCGTATGTGGAACCTCGAGTATGTACATGAGATGTATATGCATTCACACATGATTGGTGTGAAACTTTTCCCATACTGGCAACCACTGTCCAGTATTTCGCTCTAATGCCTGCACTAAACTTAATCGCATTGTCAACTGAGAGTGCCGTCTGAGCCGTATGTATTTGGGTGTGTGGGTGCAGAGGGAGGCTAAGGTGATTATTGGATATATATATGGTAAATATATCACCGGGACGGCTATGGCAGTGGCGGTGGTGGTGGCGGCGGCGGCGGCAAGGGTTTGAAAATCCATGGGCGTACACATGACTAGGTCTGAAGAGGGAGAGGTTAGGATGGCTAACGTATAGAGATAGGGCTGCCGCGTATGTGCGTGCACGTTCCATGTGCGGAGGATATGAGTTGGTTTTCAGGCTGCGTGAGATATGATGTCATGTACAAATGATGGGAACGGAGACAGACTGGCCCTCAGTGGAGTGACAAGTGTAAAGCGTATTATAAAGGGAACCCTCTAATGATCTGCTATAATAGCCAGTTGGAAAACCATAATAATTATCATTGCCTGTCCTCTCTCTCTCCCCCTTTCAGCCTTAGCAAACAGAAGCAGACACACATGTACGTGAATACAGTTCGCAGGGGTAGGAAGCTCTTTTAAATCAAGTGCCCCACACACGTACATACACATAACCATCTCAAAACTAAAGGACTTCACGATAGGATTTAGACTCACACAGCATGAGCATATGCAGACTCCTGTATAACCATATGTTTCTTCCGAACGGTATGTACCCCATATTACATACATAGAAGTTTGCCCCATCCCTACATTTTCTATCAAGTCCCAACCGCACCACTCCATGCTTACCGGGTGAAGGAAGGAAAAATCGTGTCACTAAAATTCACCATTCCATGCACGCATGTATCTCACAGGGCCGTGTGTAATTACAATGTTGAGATACAAGGCAGGCTGGGAAAAAATTGGATATCCCTCAAGTTCCGTATGAATGGAAAAGACGTAAAGTACACAAGCCCACACCCCTTTCAGGTGAGGTACCATTCCAGATGTTCAATTTTTGACAACTCCCAAAAAATCATCATCCCATTCAATTCACCAGCCCGAACCAGTTATTTATCCAGCCGGAAGGAGCAGGTAGCTTCGGAAGTTGTATACTCTGAAGTGACAGGTAGACCCTCGGTATGACTCAAGTGGGAGATATCCGCTGATGGAGATGGACCCCATCCGTACAACTTGCGCCTATGAATGATGCACCTATGGATCTGGCTCATAATTTAAAGTGCTTATGAGAATTACTATCTATCAGTTTGAAATCAAAATGGGAATAGTGCAATTTACTACACAACACTAGCCAAGATTAAAATCCATAATAATTATCAAGAACGGAAGGGGGAAGGGATGATTACTCCAGAATTGACCCTGCTCAGCTTGAACAGAGGGCTTTGCTAACCTGAAGGCAACTGTTAGCAGCAGTAGTGGTAGTAGTAGCTCATGCTGGACGTCATGCAAGACCTGTGCCGAGGGCGTGTATTCGCCTTCATGTCTAGGAGAGGAGGAAGAAGTAGCGAAAGAGAGCCAGTTTGTGGGTTCGTTTGTGCAGGGGAAAATTACATGGTAAATATAAGGTCCTTTAAATATTTAACCAACTTTGATGTTAATGCCGGACATTAGTCGGGACAATGTCTCTGTTATACGAATAAATGACCTATGCCTATCAACCAGAGGCTAAGGAAATCAGATTCCGTCAATTTATAAGCCAATTGGTCACCTTGTAACCTACACGGTGCCTTTTCACTCTAACAAAACCTGAATGATTTATGCTCGTCCTACTCTTCCCCACCAAAGCATTGCCGTTGGAGTTGTCGTCGCATCTCATGTCTGGTGGTCTCTTCCCCACCCGTGTCCACTCCGTCGCCTGCCGGACCACTACTCAATACTCGGCAGAAATCTCGGGAAACGCAAATCCTTCAGTTCAAATGGGTCGCTCTATCATACGGCCACTTCCTCTTGTATTTGTGCTTTCAACTAACGAAAGTGTGGCAATTTAGTTAGAAAGGGGCTCCGGTGTTGGTTTTATCCATCCAGTTACTAAGAGCCCAATTACTTGCACTGGAAAAATGCTCCCATACTACCGGGTGCGGAGAGGGGACTCGGCAAAGGAGGGATAATGACAAAACTGCTAGTGTAAAATCCCACACACTCCGCAAGCCCAGACTTTCGGGACCTCGAGAATCTCGATTAGAAAAAGTGATGCATTAATTTAATGAGGATTTAATTGTTCCTCAAGGTCCGGAGCGTCGGGTAAAATGGTGGGATGACGGAACGTAGATAAGCCACTCATTCAACTCCACATTCCTTGCTAGTGTGTGCCCAAGCTCCCGAAGTGCGTGGCAGGATTGGAATATACTGGGCCCATAGCAGAAAGGACCGATGTACGTGTCGAGAATAGGCGGAAATTCGGCGGACATATTCTGCACATTCCCAACGCACCAAGTATCGGCTGCCATTATCCTCAATTACCGCCCAGCTCCGAAATTTTTACACACAGAGTTGTTACCTATCTATCAAGCCTATTCGGCGTGGGCAGTAATTTTAAGGGGACAACTACTGTCATCATGACTCGATACTGCTACATAAGGCTATCGCTCCACTTGTGTTCCGTTCTTCACGTACGACATTATTATTAGTACCACCTAAATACGCGTAGCTCGTACGCTGACTGGGGCCGTCCCACGAACTGTACAATACTACGCGTGTCCTATCTAAACAAGAGCGCCGGCGGCCGGCGGTGAGCGGGAAAAAAGTGAAAGGGGGGAGAAAAATTGTTGAAAATGTCATTAAAGATAGATGAGCCAGTATTCATGGGACACTTCATATGAGTTTAATGTATGAAAACTACCGTGCACCTACACCTCCATCCATTCGTAATACGTCGCGACGGTGCTTGTGCACAGATACCCCAGGCCACTTACGTTGACTCCTATTTAGGCCCTCCGTCAGTTCCATGCCTTGCCGTACTGACACAGACACACAAACACACACACGCACACACACACACACACACACACACGTACACACTCATATGCAACCACATGCAGTGCAAACAGTATCTACTCAAAACACAATGCTCACGGTTTACGAAGCCCCAGCCATTTCTTACATGGTGATCAAACCTTTCCTAAATAGATCAAGTCTCAGAATTTCCACGGGCTCAACGACTCAACTTATTAGTTTTTACTCGCGACTGAGCCAAACCTTGTTCAAAAGTGTGAAATGATAGCCCTACTTTGAGCCTTGCTCGTATCATTATTCTGGTTTGGAAATAAGGACAGTATTTACGCCTCCGGCTTGCCACTACACCCGTCAACATGATGAAACCCACACCCTTCCACTGCATTCCTACTTCAAATCCCCCTCTTGCTCGGTCCATGGACGTCTGCATGGAAGTGTAATTTGATTTTCTAAAGTTATTTCCCAATTTTTTCTCCTCCAGCTCCACCGTTATCGAGCCCAAGCTCATTACGATAAAAAGTAGTGAGGGGTGAAGCCGAAGGAGAACACCATATTAGTTTGGCGTTTAGGTGTGTGCATGTGTATGTGTGTCTGTATCTCCGTGAACATGGAGAAAACATGGTCGATAGCTTCAGCTCCCTCAATAGTACGATGTAGAAGCATTTAACGGACGGCGAGAGAGAGAGAGAGAGAGAGAGAGAGTGAGCCGCGCTACTTCAAACATGGCGGACTACCTATGCGTGCTATACTTAGATGTTCCTCTGAAGCTAAGCGAGCGGGAGGAGCTGGATGCGAGTACGGACAGCTATCTCTCCCACATATATAAATATACAAATGCATAAGCACAGAGGCCCAAACTTGCACACATATACACATACGCTCAAAGTTAGACAGAAATCCACGTAGACGGCGGAGACGACGAGCGAGAGAGAGGAACATTTGAGGAGAGAAAAGAGAGATAGTCAATAACGTAGTGCACATGGTAAATGGTTTGGTGAACTGCAAAATTGACTTTATGCTAAATTATTCACAACAGCTTATTCTGACTACCTAGATTTATGGAAAACCAAGTCACGAACTTTTCACCAAGAGAAGTTAGGATTTTCATGGCTCCACCATCCCATTCCTTTACTTTTTCCCCATTCCGATCTTTCTCTCTCTCTCCCACTCACTCACTCAGTCACTCACTCACTCACTCTCTTCCTATAATATTAGTATATTGAAATAGATTGGTTTTCATCCTCCATTTCCATCATGTCTTCGCTGCGTCAGATTCTCCTTCCGCTGTAGACCCTGCATAGCAGCACACACACACACACACACACACACACACAGAGCTCACTCACACACGTGCAACCCGTCTCGACGCCTCCCCACTCCTTGTGTCGACACTCCTCCCAAATCCTCATATATATTCCTTCGTTAGTTCTCCATAACCCCTCAGTGCATACCTTCATCCATCAAATAGTACTAGAGTTACAAAATGCATTCACATGAATATCCCATCGAGTTCACCAACAGATAACTATATATGGTGACGGAATGGAATGGTGGCAAGAGGGGAAGGAACCTCGGACGCGAACAACTTTGAGTGAGAAGGGATCCTGAAATTTGCATCAGAACACAAAGTTTAAATGGACATTGTGAGTTGGAGGGAGTTGTTGAAATGGTGGGAAAATTCCATCCTCCATCTCCTCCCAAGTACACTGCACTGTTCAGGCTCGCATCCCCCTGCTGTCAAACCGCACTGACGGTTGAGGTTTCCACTTGAACCCATACGCTCACAGTAGTGGTGTTCCCCTGAACACACATTAGGAGCCCTGTGAGGCCTCGGCAGGTAGCCCTGTGATCCTCCAGGCCGAACAGAGAGGACGGAACAGTAGTACAAGCTGATCCGAGCTCATGCTGGTCGTGGTGAGCGGACGGGAGACGGGGGTGGTGGTGGTAGTACATACTGCAGTAGTGTGTGGGTCAGGATGCAGCTTCGTGTGTAGCGGCATGTGCATCTGGCCCGACAGTGCATGAGCCTGTGCTGAAGGCAGACGTGGTTCCGAGAAAAAGGTATACATAATTTAATGAGTCTCTTTCTCGCACTCCCTTATTGAAATCGGGGAGGTGTTTAGGTCAGATGTGAACCGTAAGCTGATTTACCGGCTCACTCGCTCCGTCGTTCCCCGTTGCCCCAACTTGGGTGTATGGGCCTCCACTCATACTCCTAAGTTGAGATTTTTGCCCTCGTCTAGACCTTCACTCTCTCACACCGCACCATTACGGATGGAGTCCTCGGTGTAGTAGGGTGGCCTGGCACGGGGCTGAGCAGGCCGCGAACCTTGACCCCATTAAATATGCCGCTGGCTGGGAAATCTCTTTCTCCGCAAATTGTCTCTTGGTTTCGACTTCACCACTCTAATCCACACGCCGTCACAGTGGCTTCAAACCCAAATTGCTACTCGTTCTCCATCCCATTATATTAGCGACAGTATAAAGGACAGGATACTCCCTCCGCTTTCGTCTCCATCGGGAGGAGGAAGTGGAGGGCGCGGGGAGGCACCATAACGTTTTCACCCTCATACAGTCTACTATCATCACCTAAAGTTCCCCCCCCCCTCCCACGAATCTCACACTTAGCATGTCTTTTCCACCGTATAGCTACCTCATGAACCCATCGGAGTTCCCATCCTTCGTGTGGCCCATTGATTTGAGCCACTCAACGGAGGATTTTTCACCCACATCAAGAGAGATTTGAGGAGGATTCATCTGGGGATGAAATCCTGTCAGGATCAGTATCCTTATCAACTCATGTGCATGGTGAGACGGAATGAATTGAGGTCGGAGGCTGGGTAACCCCCCTCCCACATGTGCGGGGGAGCGGAGGACTCACTGCGAGTGGAAGGATTCGTAAAGCTACAGCTATACTACTGAAGGATATTTGAATGGAAATGAATAGTTACGGTTTGAGCAGTATGACTACTACTACGACTACATGGGAGGTTATATGTAGGAGCAGTTGGCGGGGAAGAGAATGAGGATGAGGATGAGGATGAGGACGAGAGAGAGAGAGAGAGAGAGAGAGAGAGAGAGGAGGCGGAGGAGGAGGAAGATGAAGATGGGAACATAGGCATATGATAGCACTTAATCTAGCCGGGAAAGCCCAGAGCCCGATATGCGACCCAAGTGAAATTTCAAAATGGCTATGAATAATTCATGAAGCGTCACAGAGAAACCCGTCTATTTGCCATTTGGTATGTCCTACCACTTGAAATCGAATGCGATTAAAAACCTACACGGAGCTCTCTCTCTCTCTCTCTCTCTCTCCCCACCCGCTCTGGAATTACGATGATATTGTTACATACAAGATACTATTTCCCTACTACTTCAGTTTTATCTTCCCACCAGCTCACTCTCTCCCACTCCTCCTTTCCATATAGTACTTTTTATAACAAGATGATGACGAGGGGAGAAACGGCGCTTGGGATGAAGGAATTCAACCGCCATGGCCCATCCTCATCATCACTGCCATTCTCATCCCCATGGTAACGGTGGCGGGAGGGTTGTGTATAACAACTCCATTATTATTATCTCCGTCCCCATCTCGGGGAAAGGACCTTGTAAGTTTTTACCATCCTCTATAAGGTCTAACTTGAGTTAAGCTCACATCCTAATAATCCATAACTAGCTAAATCCTCGAGAACTACGTCGTTGTTGGACGCCTTGAGTGGAACTACTACAGAGGCCCAGGACGAAGTTAATTTTTACACACGTTCCCCAACTNGCTAAATCCTCGAGAACTACGTCGTTGTTGGACGCCTTGAGTGGAACTACTACAGAGGCCCAGGACGAAGTTAATTTTTACACACGTTCCCCAACTCCCACGTCCCAACTTTCCGTTTGGAGTGGCGGAGCGAATGATTAGCCTGTATGTCCCTCTGCGACAGTTTGGAACAGCCAAGGTGTTCCGTCATCATGAGTCAACTATCTTTAGGAAGAGGACGCAGTGACTGTACCACCGACGTATTTTGGTATATTTCTTTTTATATTATGTTAACAGGGACGTTAGTGGTGGTCGGAGAAGCGGCGGTGGAGTGGAGGAAATAACCACTCGTTTGAGTGTCTCCGATTTGTCAGTCGGCCACTACTGCACCGGTCTTTATATCGCATTTCCTAATCAAATAGTCTATGATGACATTTTCCCCTGCTTGGCCAAGGTTGAACGTTTCCTAAATTTTTGATGTACTCTCAGTATTTATCATGGTCATGCGTATGTGCCTTGTTTCCGTATCACGGTCGTCGTCGTCGTCGTCGCCGTCGCCGCCGCCGCCACCGCCGCCTCCACCACCACCGCCGCCATGTGCGAGTGCGTGAATGGGGACGAGTTTGGAATGCACAGTCATGTATTTTTGATCGGCAAATACACTTTTCTCCCTCCTTCCATGTGCGCTCACACATGCACACAAACATATGGGGATATGCAACGGAAAATGACACCTTCTTTTTGAAGCACCCGCCTCCCCCTGCGAGTTACCTGTGAAATCCATGGATGCATCGTGTGCTGCCAAATCAGTGGCCCGTAATCACCGCAAAAACTACCATGGGCACTGGGACAAAAACTTACCACAAGTATGTATACGTCAAGTATATAGTTGTACACTGTAAGGGCTCTCATGCGGTCGGAGACCTCTTTCAGTAAGTCAGTGCGGTTCGGAAGGGGAGTGAAAAAAACAAGAAACATGAAAGCCGATACGGTTGGCTGGCCAAAAGGAAAATAAATGCCGTACGAGATGGGGTCGCCTGTATGCCGTCCATAGGTTTGAAATGGAACACAGACAGACTGGCAGTCTTTATAGAAATTATCAGGGCTAAATTGAGTAAAATGACGTGGCGCTTTTGTACGAGTAGGAGGATGCGGCGGAGACCCGGGCTTTGGCAATCTAACCGACCGACCGATTTGACAAGCAAAGAGATTAGCTTCCAACTGTGTTTTGATGGTGCCAATCTAGCGGGAGTTACATTAACTTGTTATCAAAATCAAATTAGGGAGTCGCACTTGAATTTCTGGGGGCAGGAGGAGTTGTTGCTACTGCTGTTACTGCCGCCGCCGCCGCGTATCTTGTATATGGGCTCCATAAGTCACACCACCGAATTCGTACATACGGTATATGGAGCCAATAATGTGGATATGCTATGCATGTTCCTCTCTTGAACAGACCACTGGGCTCTAAGGCAGAGTATACATACATGTACATGAGGCAGAAGCCCGGGCCGTTGAGTAGAATTCAAAGGGAACGAGGAGAACCAGGGAACTCGGTATAGTCAGTCAACTAATGCACTCGCACGAGGGAGAGAGAGAGAGAGAGAGAGAGAGAGAGAGAGGGAAAAGGACCGACATGTCCTGATTTGTTGAGTGTCTCCACGCTCCTTTTTCTCCTCCTCGCACCCGTCCGTCCGGTGTCACATCGGTCCCCTTTCCATCCATCTAAGTATTCATAATCGTTGGCTAATCATATCTACACCCTTGTCGCAATTATTCAAATACCATCCCTTCACATTCATATTCACAGTCTCGTATGTGTGCTTTACCTCGGCGCCCCGCTTTTGTCCTGGGTAGACGTCATACGTAGGCATCCACCCTATGATTAGAAGGGTTAATCCCACTGTGTATAAACAATACTACCAACGAGGGGAACCCACTGCCAGGTACATGGACAAGGAGTCCATGTCTGTCTCCCAGCATGGGAAGCGGTGTGGGGCAGAAGGCGCCAGAAAATTTTCACAATTAATTGGACGGGCTAGCTCCAACGTATGTCTCCCGCAATGACCACCCCCCATAAGGACTCAAAGCCCATTTCAATTCCTGCCACACATTGAGAATCCGACAAAGTGTCCTCTGAAATTTGTTGGACGTAATTTCGGAAAAAGTAGCATCTGACTGCTGACTGTGGGGCTGGGTAGTGGACACGTGTAAGCTCGGCTGCAGCATTTTGCTGTATCATACACTGTCTGAGTGTTCATGAATGAGTGCTTCAACTTGAAAGGAAATGAATGTTAGTGCATGCGTGCTTGCGTGTATGTGTGGGTGTGCGCATGTGTCAGTGTTTGTGTGCGGTGAAGTGCTCTCCGGTCGACAGATCGGGACAGAAAATATACACAGGGAGGAAGATACGGCGATAACCTCTCGAGGGAGTCAAATTATATATGTAGATGGAGAGGAGAGAGAAGAGCAGGAAGGCCTTTCCCTCCCCTCTAAATAGGATGAGGTTCGGAATAATTACGGAAATCGGTAATAAATCAAATGGCTTAGTGGCTCCCATATGATCTGTCATGCTTTTCACATCTTGCCATGTACAACAACCGCGGGTACAATGAGGCCCATTGGTGGTGATTCCCATGCAGCATTATTATTATGTATATAAATAAATATGCATGCACAAATCTCCCACTGCAACTTGTTCCCCATCCCCACACGAACCGCCCACGGACACTCTCCTTACATTGTGAATCAAAGGCTATGAAAACATATTTAGGGCAAAGGACTGTGAGGCGCGGGGGTTGCATATGCAACCGCGGCCAGTGCATTATCCCAAACGATATAATTATAACGAGAGAGGGAGAATGAGTGTGTAACAAGTGAGAGTAGGACATTGAGTGTGGAGGATGAACCATTCTCCTCTCCGGGTATGATGAGATTAGTATAACGCCCATTCAGTTTAACCCAATGAATGAGAAAATGATGAAGCTCCGTGCACACATTTTAATCCTAATTTTCCCTGCTCATTTGTCACAATCTTCCCCGCCTCTCCCGTACACAGCTCAACGCGGGCAGATGAGGGCCCAGTTTTCCATACTTCCCTCGCAAGGCCTCTCCAAGGATGAACTTCTCCCGAACAAATCGACCAATTTGAGTCATCAAGACTTCATAAATGCAGAAGCAGTAGCGGCTCACTTAACCTTGCCTAATGTCAAAGCTCGTCTCTCCATTGACGGCCGTAAACCCTTAAAGTCTCATCAAATCTTTTCATTAGGTAAATTTCTTATGATTGGGAACACACAGTCGTTCATTACAAGATACCAAAAAGGGTTGTCCAGGAATTTTTTCCAACTTTTCCAAACAATGGCTGAATTCTTTAGGTTAGAAAATTTTAAAAAAAACCCATTCAAAGACCCCATTACAATGTACCATCGGTTACTGGTCGGTTCGGATAAATGTTGAAAGCTTCCCTTCCATCTTCCCTCCCTGCCACCCTCACCCCTACTCGGGAAAATCGTCCTTTTTTTTACTGCGGCTTCAGAAACAGCTCTTCCATCGTCTTTGAAGCTTCCCTACTTGACTTCTTAGCCACCCTTTATTCATGATACCGTTTATACCCCCGGTTTTCTTCCCATCTCCAACCCCCAACGTACAGGGTGAATGAAAACTTTAAGTTAAGCCTTTCCGCCTCTAAATTTTTCCATCAGTAATGTCATTTTATTCAGTCCGACGTACACAGTGAAGTGAGATACTTCCAGGCATATACAACAGGTAAGTGAGCTCAGCCAGTCATGTGCTGTATGAGATTAGGCAGTTTTTAATTCTGAAAGATTCAAACATCATCGTAACCGTTCATCACAAATAATTTAGAACGTACAGGGATATTGGATAAATTTGACTACGTATCCCAACTTATGCGATAATCTATGTGAACAAGACTCAGCTAAAATAGGCATTTTTTGTTGAAAGGACGATGAGCGTCTAGTTTGGACCGTAGCCAGAAGAATGTGTGACTGTGAGACACGACGGAATTTGAGAGAACCGCCGTTACTCCGGGGGAGAGTAATGGGCAACTTCCTCATCACCCTGCACATCCCGCCACTATTTACTCTTGTAGTAATCCAATCTTCTCCAAATAGGATCTCCACAAGCTCCAGAATTTGCTTCCTGTCAACCTTGTTTTGTCTCACATCCATATAGCTTTTACTCTTCGTCTATACATTCTTATTCTCTTGGTTGCTCAACTACTTCCTCACTATTTTTTCCCTTTCCCTTCCCTTTCCCTCTCTCTCTCTCTCTCTCTCTCTCTATCTCTCTCACTCAGTTCCTCTCAGAAAGCCATAAGCACACGCTCTTCCTAATATGCAGTATCAAGTCCCCTCCTTCCCCTCCCCTCCATCATCCATAACGCGGATGCTGAGCCATGCAGTAAACAAGGTTTGGTGTGAGTGCTTGCGTGTAATATGGTATGCCTACCTCACAGTACTAGTCATCCCCGCCGCCGTTCCGCTAGCCTCCCCTCACCACTACCACCGTCACCGCCGTAACAAAGGGATAAAGAATCACTGGAATTGTCTCGTTACGATCACGTAATGGCATGGACGGTTGCTTGGGAAGGCGGAGGAGGAAGCTCTAATGGGTCCCGCTCTGTACCATAGCCATTACGACCCGGCGGGGAAAATCCAAATTATTTCTGATCATGTGCCCCGCGTGTGCTCCAATGTGTTTCCAGTAGCATTGCTGAAGTGAGGTAAGAAGGGCCATGAGTATATCCACCACATCATCCCCACGCAGTACACATACGCAGAAAAATTGAGGGGGAAAAAGACATTGGGAAGTGGCGCGGTGGTGTATACAGTGGACTGTTGCTGTTGTTGTTGTTGACGCTCCTACTGCACTGTTGTGCTCAAGTGGAAAAAGAAAACCGACTTTTCTATGATGAAGTCATGTGTAATTCTATTGTTACACTTTTCTCCTTGTACTTTCTCCCTCCCTGCTTCTCCCTCCCTCTCCTCTGGATGTGTATGCCGTATAAATGGGATGATTAGGCAGTTGAGGTATTGTGCAAGTAAAGAAAGGGATCTGTGGAAACCATTGTGTAGAATGAATATGGTTTCTGCCAGAAGGAAATAATGGTACTGGGGATGGCTGAGCCCGTTTTTGTCTATTTCTCTCTCCTGTGTGCTGAAGGAGTACAAGAGAGTGAGTGAGTGAGAGAAAGAGAGAGAGAGAGAGAGAGAGAGGAGAGAGACGAAGAGAAGGAGATAGAGAGAGGGAGAGAGAGAGAGAGAGAGAGATGAGAAAATTAGAGTCAAAGTATGGTGGGCGACTATAAAACGAGGTAAAGTTATAGACTCTCTTGATGTTACTCTTATGGCCCCTCCTGGGCTTAATTTTGAGGGAAATAGTCTGATGTAGAGGAAGCAGTATTGGGAAGCCAAAATGATCCTTTGAAATTTCTCCCATGACTAGAAAAGTCACGAAAACCATAAAATGCGCGTAAAATTCTACACACATACGGAGAGGGGCATGGAGGAAGCCGCAAGAGCACACACACTCATACTCACACGGGCGCTCGAATACATAACACATACCCCAGCAAAGGGGGCTTGGCTACAGTAGTGTACATATATGCTGCCTTGTATGTTCCTCACACGACCAGGATACTCCACGCTCCGCAAAGAAAACACATACTAGCACATACACACACACACACACAACATTCACAGCCTCCCGTTCGCCCGTCCAAAGTGCCGCCCCGACAAAGGAAGAAGTCATGCTGAGAATGTAGCTAAAAGTTTGAATGGAAAGCGGGTTGTGAGACAAGGGCCTCTCTTATCATCACACTTATACCTCCTCTGCCGACGCATGCACACACACCCGCTCCCACTATCTTTCCCTCCTTCTTGTTAACTATCCATTATTCTTATCCCTTATTGGCTCCCCTGTCAAATCCACGCTTGTCCCTTCCACACTCACTCCTCAGTACCGGCAACCATTTAAAAGATTTAGATAAATAATAAATAACAATTATTTTTTCGCTGCTGATACAAAAATGCTTGAATTCCCACAGTTTCACAGAAGAAGCCGAAATTTATAATTTTTGCCTTAAAGTAGTATCACAATTTTTATATTGATGGAAGGGCTATGGCCATGATTTTGTGGAGCAGTTGATATGGTATTGAATTTTAGGATTCCCACAGCTCACTTTTGGCTGTGTCCACAGCGTTAGAAATGTCGGAGTGGTGTATTACTCCGTTGATTTCAAAATTAGGGGAGAATAATCTATTCGGCGTGACTCAAAAAATTTCAGACTTCAGACCAGCAATTCATTCGGTTAATTTCAAAATTACAAGGTCATGTTTTTCTTATCCGCTGGAAGTTTCGAAGCAATGATTCATTCTTCTATGTCAGCCATCGGACCAATTTTTCTCCAATAAGTTTTGAAATTTCGGAGCATA
This sequence comes from Bilobella aurantiaca, assembly GCA_021029175.1. NCBI lineage: Eukaryota > Metazoa > Arthropoda > Collembola > Poduromorpha > Neanuridae > Bilobella > Bilobella aurantiaca. Next base: position 24,782 of record VYYI01000671.1, read on the forward strand.
ATTCATTAGTTTGAAAAGCATGAGTCTGTGTTACTCTGTTGACTGGAGAATTTTTAGGATTACATAGAGTTGAGCATTTTTGAACCGTATTTTCATCACACAGGGTTAATAAGTTTGTGAGAGTCTTCTTCTCAACATTTGTTCTCCTCCAGCTAAAAGCTTAGGATTGCTGTTAGGATTAACAAGGGATTTTGAGGAAGAAAAATGTCTCTGCAATAGTGAATCTTAACCTGGGTCAAGGGAACCGCGTTGGTGCAGGAGTTGAAGAAGAAGTAGGAGTTTAGCTTGTTAGCCTGTGTGATGGTGGTGTTAGCGGCGGTAGCAGCGGCTGTGTGCTGTTCGAACGAGTTAATTTTAAATGTTGACGGGAACGTGTTTGGTTGAGGAAGGTGTGGGGATTTAGCGTGGCAGGTAGCCCTTTGGGAGGCAAAGTGGCTCGACATCAAACATGTATGTGACCATGTTTAATGTTAATAGTCCGAACATAGTACATGAGCCATGAAATTTTCAACAAGGGTTGAATAATGACAGGACTTGAGAGTTTTGCACCGCATAAGACGACGCAGAGTAAGATGAGAGTGAGGTCGAGGCCTCTGTAATGTCTTCCATGCGAAGGAAAAGAAAAACGCCGCTCTGGAGAGTGAGAGAGAGAGAGAGAGAGAGAGAGAGTAAGAGAAGGGTAGGGGAAGTTAGACGGAGAAAGAGAGAAAGACGATGCGAAGATGTGCTGACGACAACTAGTGGGGTTCTCTAGAGAAAGTCTCTGAATAACAGGACTGAGAATTAGTCTGAAAAGACACTGAGGACGAGGAGAATATAAGAAAGGGACGAGGAAGAAGAAAGTGAAGAAAAACTCTTGCTTTTTCACGTCGTTCCTCCACTCGCATACGTTTAGCTTTGGGAGCGCACATCCATCCAAACCTTTTCCCACCATTACAAGCACACGCGCGAGCACATAGGCACACATACGCACACACACACACACACACATACACACACACACCACACACTAATGTCTGGCTGACTCCGATTATCATTAAATTGTCAAGTCTCCCTTAAATCGTTCCAAGTACTTTTCATTATCCTAATAGAGACGTGTAACTCTATATAAACTCTTTAACGAACATCTAATTAACTCGCGGGCCACTCACTACATATACATGTAATCCAGAAGAACTTTTTCACGCTCCTTCCTCATCCCACCTCCTTAAATGACTTGCATCTCTCCTCCGACTCCATCACCCTAATTTTTCCCTCATCATCATCATACTCCTCTCCACGTCCTCCTCCCCTTCATCTTGTACTCTTCATTATTATTCCTTCCTTGGATTGCCTCGGCACTCATCAACCCATTCTTTCCCAATTTCCCTCCCTATTACTTTTCCCAAACTCATGGTTCACTACTACGCTACCGCCGTCTCACTTCCCCGAACACTCCCGTCGTCGCTCTCTCCTTATACTATTTCATCCTCCCTCACTTAATCTTCTCCCATTTGTACCTTTTTATTCACTTAATTGTCCGGAGTTGTTCAGGAGGAGGGAAAGAAGACTGTTCCTGGGGTGGGGATGGAGCGCGTGCTTCAGAAGAGTAAGGAAGAGGCCTACTCAAGGGGGAATCACTATGTAAAACTCTAGTCCGCTCCCAGTAGGAGGCTAATTATTACCACCAATCATTTACCACCACCAAAGTAAACTCTTGACACCACCACCCGTGAGCATGGCGTACTAATCTTAGTGACGAGGCTCTAATTTTTCATTTACTACGGCTCCCATCCAGTCCACTCCACTCATCGACCACCCACGACGCTCACTTAACGCTCGCCTGTCTTCAAATGGCGGACGCTTCCGTCTAGGACGTATCATTTTGTATAATCTGATATGAGTTAAATAGTTTGGCTGTGGAACCAGAAGTTTATTATTATTTCCTAAGTTGAATCAAAAATATACGGAGAGACACGTGGAGAGCGGGATACTTAAATAGCTGGTGCGTGCACGTATTCAGAGACAGATACCTACACACACACACACACACACACACACATACACCACCAAACTGACGCGGGAAATAAGGAAGTGACTGCGAATCTGGTGTAAAGTATGCATGAAGGAGGGAAACGGTGGGTACTTACCGTGGGATTGACACATCTTCGCATGGGATCCGGACCGCGGTAAGTGGGTGAGTATCTTCCAGGAAAGCAGCTTCCGGGGGCAGAGATGGAAGAGCCGAGAGGCTTACCGTTCATCACTTTATCTGTGGAATACATTGCTACTGCTGTTGGGTAATAGGATGGGGCGCTCGGTGCCCCGCCTGATGACATAATAAGGACACGTGGTCAAATACAATGATTCAAGTGACAGAAGAAGAACAAGTAGAGAAGAAGAAGAAGAAGAAGAAGAGGAAGATCAAGAACAAGCGGGGATGTCGATCTCGTTAGTCTATATGTGGACGTATGTATACTGTTCGATGCTATGGAATCTGAACAGAGCAATATCATTAGTACTCATCGGAGAGCGGGCTATGTGTGTTGGACAAACGTAGAAGAAGAAGCGGAGGAGTATGATGATGATGAGGGAAAAATTAGGGTGATGGAG